>CAUYRH010042813.1:0-34059 GCA_963574655.1 Perodicticus potto | reverse complement strand
AGGAGAAAACTTCTAAACACGGATCAAAAATGTTCTCACATAGTAATGAGAAAGTCTCTTGAATGTTATCGCAATCAGGTTGATGAAAATATCTCCGATTGTATCTGAAGTCCGCACACTGTACCCCATGATTGAATTATTATACACAACGATGATTCAATAAAAAAAAAAAGAAGCATATTGCAAGGGAACAACTCAAATCTATCATTTATTGAAACAAATGTCTTAATAAATGAGGTGAAAGCTATGTTAATTACTAGGATGTAAGAGTTCTAATTTGTAGAAATAATCAAAGCATTGAATCCCACAAAGGCATAAATGTATTCATGATGTATGTGCGCATTATTAATTAAAAACTAACCACAAACATTAAAAAAGCCACACACTGCACTAATAGAATCAATAAGAAAAAACACATGGTGACTTCATCAAGCAGAGAAAAGAGTTTTGACAAAAGCAACATATCTTGATAAAATATTTATAAATCTTAAAGTAGAAGGGAATGTCTTCAGGACTACTAATGGGATTTACAGATGATTTTATACATATAATGTACTATATTCACACAATGAATATTTTTCAACAATCAAAAGGAATGAAGTGCACATTTATGTTACAATAAAAATGAAACTTAAAATCATTATGATAAGGGGAAAAGGGGTGAAGAGGAACCACAGCTGACTGGATCCAGCTTTCCACAGAGGCTCCCATCCAGAACAGGAGTGAAAGGACAGAAGTTTAGCAAGTAAGCTGATGGTTTGGAGCTGAGCAAAGAGAGAAGTTTGAAGAGCACACATCTTCCCTGCTGAGGTGAACTGCAACCCCAAGGAAATAAACTATAGGTAGAAATCCACCCAGTAGTCCCCTAACTCAGGAGAACAGCTCATAGTATACTTTCTACAAACAATCAAGTGGAGTTCAGATCTATTCCTATTTTATCCCATGAGAGACAATCTCTAAATAGCAGAAGTCTGTCCTCATAGAGTACACACTAGTGTGCCATGGTACTCTCTCACCAGGCATAAAACTTAACATAGACTCTACACACAATTCTCAACTCCAGGAACTTCCCTCCACTCTCACTGCAAGGTCTGAAAGCCTGTCCCCTGTGGCATCAAGGCGCTTGGGCATTTTCTCAAGAGTTGTGGATGGGGCTTGGGCTGTTCCAGCTCTATGGTGGTTCTACAGCAGAGGTGTAGAGCAGAGACTGTGAAGAGAGTGAACCACACAAAAGAGAGTGAAGCAGTTCCCTGTGGCACAGTGCAGCAGTGGCAGTGGCAGAACAATAGGGGTCATACCTCTGGGGATAATTTGATGAGACACTTCCCCTCTCTTAGAAACCAGAGGGAGCAGGGCCTCTATTCCTGTGGCAGCCAATGGCAGAACAGATCTGGGATAGAAATGCAGGTTTCATGAGAAAAGGGTATGCCTGAGGCTATAACTGCTCAGTTAGGGTGCTGCAGGGACAGAGAATACAATCTGAGCACCCACAGAGGTGGCATACTCTGAGAGCAGGGCTGAATAAGAATTTCTGCTTTTGTGAGCCCAAGATTTAACTTGCCCCCAGGGGAGTGTATTAGGGAGAAAAGTAGTCATGACAGCAGCACCAGCCCAGGGAATGGCAGAAACTCAGAGTCGTTTGTGAACTGTAATTGTGCCTGGCCCAACACAGAGTGTAGCAGAGCCTGAGACACCAGGCCTATGAGAATTGGTGCCGTGGCAATGGCACAAAGTGGGAATCAGTCACAGTTTCTGTGAACTCAAACAGCACCTGGCCCACAGGGGAGTATAGCTGGGACATAAATGCCAATCCTGCAAGAATATACGTGTCAGCAACATCATTCTGGGGCACGGCTGGAACTGAGTGAAACTCCCCAGGTTCCATTAAGCAATCAAGGTTGTCAGACTTCAGTTCCCCCTGCCAGCTGTTGGTAGATTGCATTGGCCTGGCTAAGGAGACATAGATCTCCCTGTGACTCAGTCAGTGGCCTGCTGCTAGAGCTTCTGCTCATTGGAGGGAACTTGTTAACAACCCTGAGGTGTTACCAGTTACTGGGTGTGACAGAGGTACAAGGTGGGAAAACAGTCATCAACCTTCCCAGACTAATTCATTTGCTATGTGGGCCCTTCTGAATCCACAGAGAACAAGAGCCAGTCATACTCCTGTCAGAAGACACCTGATATCTAGTTGCTGGAGACTTTTTCAACTCTCCCACTTGAGACTGTCTCCTGTCTGGGACAATTGATTTTGAACTCCTATCCTGGGCCAAACACCGGAGGACCATCCAAGGTGGTATCCTGGTTGTGTTGTTAAGGGAAGGTTTGTTTTGCCTTTTCTAGTTGTTGCTCATGGTGGATGGGATCTCTTATTTACTGATATTTCTACACAGCTGATAATTCAACCAAGAGTTTCTCATTCACTAGGATTGGACAGTGACAAGATAAAAACAAGACAGAGCACTTACATTCCCCAAACCAAGCAGGTTGCCAGTGTCTCAGGCCATAGCAATGTACAGATCCTTTGCAAAGCTGTAGGGGGAAAGCTGCAGTCACCAGTACCACTTTATGGGCAAAGGGCTGTTTAATCACTACTCTAGGAGCCCCCAACCCAATTTCCACTTATCTGCTCATCTAGCAAATTGGTGAAAAATTATAAAGGGACATAAACAGTGGAAAAAATCTGGCAACATGAATCATCAGAGTAGATTAAATCCCCCAAGGAACTGCAAGGCAGACACACCAGATGGTCCCAGTCATAAAAAAAAAAAAAATGGCTGAGATGTCAGAAATCAAATTCAGAATTTGGATGGCAAATACGATTAACAGAATGGATGTAAAGTTGGAATTAGAAATTCAAGGAGCATTTCAAAACTTGTCATAAGAATTCAAAAATTCAAATGCAAAATCACCAAAGATTTTGGTACGTTGAAGCAAGAACTTGCAACCCTCAAAGATCGGACAAATACAATAGAATCCCTCAGTAACAGAATGGAGGAGGCAGAAGAAAGGATTTATAACATTGAAGACAAAGATTTTGAATGCTCCCAAACACTCAAAGAGGAAGAGAAGTGGAGAGCAAAAATGGATCATTCTCTCTGAGAGTTCTGTATCAATTCTAAGAAAACTAATGTTTGCTTTATAGGAATTCCTGAAGCCATGAGATTGCTTTGAAAGGCCCAGATGCTCACTTTAAGAGATAATCAAGGAGAACTTCCCAAACATGGCATGACTTTAGGAAGTCCAGATAGCAAACAGTTTCAGAACCCTAGCATGACTCAACTCAAATAAAGCATCTACAAGACACATTATAATTAACCACGTGAAAGTTAATATGAAGGAGAAAATTCTGTATGGAGCCAGAAGTAAGAAAAGCATAACCTACAAGGGGAAGAATATTATAATGACTGCAGATCTCTCTGCTTGACATTTTCAATGTACAAGTGGGTGGTCATCAACATGTAACCTCTTAAAACAAAATAACTTTCAACCCAGGATCCTGTATCCAGCTAAACTAAGTTTCATTTATGATGGAGAAATTAAATATTTCAATGCCATTCACATGTTGAAGAAATTTGCCATAACTAAACCAGCTCTCCCGGGTATTCACAGACCTATCCTCCATAATGACCAGCACAATGCTCTACCACCAAAGTAAACTCAGTCAGAATCTTTTGATCAAATTCCAACTTCTACAGTGGCAAAAGAATTAAAATTGTCTACTGTACTTTTGAAAGAAATCAATATTCAAAATACTACCAGGATTATCAACATTCTCAATTAATGTGAATGGTTTAATTTGTTCTCTAAAGAGGCACAGGTTGGCTGACTGGATACAAAAACTCTGGCCAGACATTTGCTGCATTCAATAATCTCATCTTGCCTTAAAAGATAAATATAGACTCAGCATGAAGGGATGGTCATCTATAATTCAGGAAAATGGCAATCAGAAGGAAAGGAGGTGTTGGAATTATATTTGCAGATACAATGTGCTTTAAACCAACAAGAGTAAGGAACAATAAGAATGGTCACTTCATATATGTTAAGGATAACACTCAATATGTTGAGATTTCAATTATAAACATTTAATCATCCAACCAGAAAGTACATCAATATAGAAGAAAGACTATAACAAACATGAGCAGCTTGACTTACTCCATCACCATAATAGTTGGAGATTTGATTTTAATACCCCTTTGGAAGTGTTGTATAGATCCTTCAATAAGAAACTAAGCAAAGGGTGGTACCTGTGACTCAGTGGGTAGAGCAATGGCCCCACATACTGAGGGTGGTGGTTTCAAACCTGGCCCCAGCAAAATTGCAACAACAACCACAAAGTAGCCAGAAGTTATGTTGGGCCCCTGTACTCAGGAAGCTGAGGAAAGATAATCGCCTAAGCCAGGAGTCGGAGATTGCTGTGAACTGTGTAATGCCATGCCACTCTACCAAGGGTGATAAAATGAGACTCTGTCTCTACCAAATAAAAATAGGAAATAAAATACAGAAGACAGTTTAGACTTAACCTCTACCATTCAACAATTGGATTTAACTAACATGTACAAAACATTTTGTTCTAACAAAAACAAAAACACGTTTTTCTCATTAGCCCGTGGAACATACTCCA
The DNA here is from genome assembly GCA_963574655.1 of Perodicticus potto. Classification (NCBI taxonomy): domain Eukaryota; kingdom Metazoa; phylum Chordata; class Mammalia; order Primates; family Lorisidae; genus Perodicticus; species Perodicticus potto. The sequence continues at coordinate 29,438 of CAUYRH010042813.1, read as the reverse complement.
AAATTGATCACATCTTAGGTCACAAGTATAACCTCAGCAAATTTAAAAGAATAGTAATTTTTCCTTGGGAAGTGCCTGTGGCTCAGTGACTAGGGTGCCAGCCACATACACTGATGGTAGTGGGTTCAAACCTGGGTATGGCCAAATGGCAAATAAAAGTAGCTGGGCATTGGGGTGAGTGCCTATAGTTCCAGATACTAGGAAGCTCAGGCAAGAGAATCACCTAAGCCCAAGGGCTGGAGTTTGCTGTGGGCTTTGATGCCATAGCACTCTATTGAGAGTGACAAACTTAGACTGTGCCTCTAAAAAACACATAAAAAACATTATTCCTTGCATCTTTTCAGATGATCATGGATTACAAGTTGAACTCAGTAGCAACATGAATCTGCATTCTCATATAAAAACGTGAAAACTAAATAATCTTATGCTGAATGATAGCTGGGTCATAGATGAGATTATAAAGGAAATTACGAAATTTGGGGATCAAAATGATAATTAACACACGAATTGCCAGAACCTCTGGTATAGCACAAAGGCAGTCCTAAGACGGAAATTTATAGCATTGCAAGCTTTCCTTAAGGGACTAGAAAGAGAGCAAGTTAAAAACTTAATGGGACATCTCAAACAACATGAAAAGGAATAAAATTCTAATCCCAGTATTGTACAAGAATGTGACTCAAGCTAGATCACAGCTGACAATACTGCATGGAATCACTTAAGCAAAACGGTATTTGTTTTTCTTTTTTTCTATGAGACAGAATTGCACATTGTCATCCTCAGCACAGTACCATGGCATAACACAGCTCATAGTAACCTCCAACTACTGCGCATGGGCAATTATTTTGCCTCAATCTACCAAGTAGCTGTAAGTACAGACTCCCGCCAAAACATCTGGATATATTTTGTTTCAGCCTGGCTGAGGCTGGGTTCAAACTCACCACACACATGATATATGGGCCTGGAAACCAATCCACTGAACTAAAGGAATGGCCCATGGGACACTATTTCAAGACCTGTTTATCTCCTAACCCAAAACATCCATTTGAGAGAAGCTTACAAATTTACCTTGCCTAGCCACAGCCTCCATTTGGTCATAGATTCACAGTTCTTAAACATGTCTATTTTCTTGAACCATCAAAGTAATTCTGGTCTTTTGAGACAGAGTCTCACTTTATCACCTTTGGTAGAGTGCTGTGGCATCACACAGCTCCCGGCAACCTCCAACTCCTGGGATTAGGTGATTCTCTTGCCTCAGCCTGGGACTACAGGTGTCTGCCACAAGACCCAGCTATTTTTCTGTTTTGCAGTTTGGCCGAGGCTGGGTTTGAACCTGCCACCTTTGGTATATGGGGCCAGCACCCTACTTGATGAGCCACAGGTGCCACCCCTGGCCTTTTTAGATGAAGAAAATGTTGATTGGTTTGTTGGTTTGTATGTGCATGGGTGTGTGTCTGGGTATTTTTTAGATTCAGTTTCTGCATGTGGCCCAGGCTAGTCTTTCATGACCCCAGCCTAGATCATAACAACTTCAAACTCCAGGATTCGGGCAATTCTCCTGCCTAAGGTTCTCATGTGTCTAAGACTACAGGTGCCAGTCACAATGCCTCAATAATTTTTCAGGTTTTTTTTTTTTTTTTTTGGCAGTTTTTGGCCAGGGCTGGGTTTGAACCTGCCTCTTCTGGCATATGGGGCTGGCTCCTCACTCCTTTGAGCCACAGGTGCCACCTGACAATTTTTCAGTTTTTAGTCTGTCAGTTCTCAGCACCCCCTTGTTCAAGAACCCCACTCATCTCAGCATTCCAGAAGACTGGGTTATAGTTGTGAGCCACCAAGTTTGGTCAAATTCTCTTTTGTTGGTTTTCCTATTTCCTTCCCTCCCTTTGGCCCTCCCTCACTTTTTCATTCCTTCCTCCAATTCTCTCAAAGTCATTTGCATGCTCTCTCCATTCTTCCTTTCCTTCATTCCTTTATTTCCTGTATCTCCCTCCTCTACACCTTAAGGGAAACTTCTCTGGTAAGAAACAAACTATACAAGTGATCACTGAATGTGTATTATGGAATGATATACTTGAAATTGGTGAATAGTGGAGTGTGTAAATTATATCTAAATAGAGTTATTATTTACCTACAGGCTGATGCAGAAAATAGAGAAAAACTTTGACCAAAACAATGCATAGATGAGCACCATAGCTCACACCTATAATTGCTACATTTTCAGAGGCTGAGGCAGAAACATCACTGGGAGCTAAGGGGTTTCAGACCAGAATGAGCAACATAATAAAATCCTTCTTGTCCACAAAATAAGTGCAAAACATCACCAGCAGTAGTGGCATGGACTTATATTCTCAACTGCTGGGAAGCATCAACTCAGGAGGATCATTTGGTTTTAGTAGGTTTCATTTCCTTGAGCTATGATCGCACCAATGTATATTTCTGGGGCAAAGGGGAAAAGCAGTATCCAATCTATAAGAGAGATACTGTGTAGGTGCAAGAAAAGTCTAGTAGCACAGAAAATATTTTATACAACTATTCCAAATACTATTTATTACAAGAATTGCTAATCAAGCTCAATATGGGAAAATCAACTAATAGAACACATTACATTAATAGAATCATTAAAGAAACCCACACAGTCGTCTCAAGAGACACGGAAAAGGCTTTAGACAGAGGCAACATAAAGATAAAATCTTTTAGAAACCTTGGATTAGAAGGGAATATCTTCAGGACTACTAATGGGATTTACAGATGATTGGATACAGATAAAGTACTATATTCAAATGATGGAATATTTTTCAACAATACAAAGGAATGAAGTGCACATTTATGTTACAATAGTAATTAACCTTAAAATCATTCTGGTAAGAGAACAAGGCCCCTTACAAAAGACCACACAGCATGAATGAACTCAGAAGAAAACATCAAAACAAGAAAAATTGTCTGCTAGGAGTACGGGGCAGGTGGGTGAGGGTGATGGGGAAGTAAAAGTGACTACTAGTAGGTATTGACATTCTATGTGTGTGGGGAGAAGACAAAGTTCTAAAATTAGATTATGATGATAACTGTACAATTGTGTGACTATAGTAAGAAACATGGAATTGGGGGTGGCACCTGTGGCTCAAATGTGTAGGGCGCTGGCCTCATATGCTGGAGGTGGTGGGTTCAAACCCAGCTGTGGCCAAAAACTGCAAAAAGAAAAACAGAATTGTATACTTTCAAAGGGTGAACTACTTATTTCAAGGAAACGATTTGACAAAGCTTTCCAGAATTTGAGGTGTTCAAAAGTCTCACAGCATAAGAAGTACACAGATAGTGAGAGTAAGTGTGAGACAGTCAACTCTATAAACATGCTCACACACATATTACCATGAATTAACAAGGAAGGCACATTGTTCCATCCTACTGAAGTTGTCATTTGCTTTTTCCTTGAAACAGAGTCTGACTCCTTTCCCCTGAGTAGAGTGCTATCACATCATCTTTGCTAACTGCAATCTTAAACTCCTTGCTGAATAGACCTTATTGCCTCAGCCTCCTGAGCATCTGAGAGTCCAGGCGACCACCACAGAGCCCACTAACTTTGGATCACCTGCTTCTACCTCCCAAGAGTGTTAGGATGAGAGGTGTGAGCCACCACTCCAGAACTTGAAGTTGGGATATTTTTCAAACTATGATTTGTTGCCAGCAGTGGGGCTTCATGCCTGTCATCTTAGAAGTTTGGGAGGCACAGTCAGTTGGATTGTCTTATTTTGTGAATTGGAGACCAGCCTGAGCACTAGTGAAATCCCTATCTGTGAAGAATGAAATGACTGGATGTTCTGCAGGTCACATTATTTACAGCTGAGGGAACAGGTTCTCTTGATGACAACAATTGAAGATTGCTGTGAGCTATGATCCCAAGGCACTCTACTGAGGTCACCAAAATGAGACTCTGTCTCAATACATAAATGGAGATAACCATTGCTAGGGAAATTACCTCTCATTTTTACTTTTAACCATGGATCTTAAGTTGAAATTTAATCCGAGATTAGATGTCAACTAGAGAAATTATTCACTAACAGGGAAATTGTGTTCCTGAAGCCTGTAATTAGTCAAGCCTTTGGATTTTACATAGTTCTAACCCTTTGATACCCTAGATTCATGTAGTCACTCTAAACTCCCCACACAGTGAATTCTTGACTCCAATCCGGCTTTTCATATCACCCTAAAATATCCAGAGTACACACTCCACCCCTTCCCTTGTGGTCTTTCAATCTGGCCCAATATTCTCTTGCTGCAATCGGTACAAGGCCAGGGACTAGATATCTCTGGACACCCCCTGCCCATCAGATCAACTGGCAATATTCTAATGAACCAATCCTAAAGGCACTTTTCCTTCCTCACTTACCTTCCCCCTGCCCTAGGGCCACAGTAAATCTCCTCTTTTATGTAGTCCCATATTCCATCTACCTAGTGAACTCTCCTCACATTTTGGCTATTGGAAATTGTCCCTAGAACATTTTCTTTCTTTCATTCTTTCTTCTTTCCTTCCTTCCTTCCTTCCTTCCTTCCTTCTCTCTCTCTCTCTCTCTTTCTCTCTCTTTCTTTCCTTCTTTCATTTTTTTCATGAGAGAGACTCTATCACTGTCATGGCATGAGCCTAGCACCGCAACATTTAACTCTTAGGATGAAGCAATCTTCATGTATCAGTCTCTGGATTAACTGGAACTAAAGGCAAGGGACATAAACCTTGACAATCATTTCTATTTTTGTACAAACAAGGTGTTTGATTTGGTCTGAGGGTATCTTGCTATTGCTCAGCCTTGTCTCCAACCCCTGAGCTTAGGGTATCAGCCCACCTTGGCCTTCCAGAGCAACCAAATATTGTATCCTTCTGTGGTAAAGATAATCAAGCTCTACTTAAGAAATGATATTTTCAGGGTCTTTGAGAGGTGTCCAATCTTCAGGCCCCGATGACACATAGAGATTATGTCAGGACTGTTTTGATTATCCATGGTGGAATATATTACCACAGTTATGCCCACTTCTCTTGTTTGTTTATCAGGTTTCATTAGTGATTGTGTATTGAACATGTGGCCCAAAATAACTCTTTCACTTCCTTTGTGTCCAGGAAACAAAAAAATTGGAAAACCCTTACACAGAGGTCAGGAGTGTTGGAACTTTCCAGATATTCTGATATTTCCCATGATAAGAATAAATAATTACATGTATATAGTACACTAATGAACACATTGCCTAACCATATTTTGAGAGAGGACCTTCAATAGGACACCTACCGTCCAAAAAGAGCCTATTCTAGAGAAAGAAATAAAATCTCAGGAAAAGTAGAACTGAGAGTTTTGTGACGTGTATGACAGGACTGTGAAATCACTGTCTTATCTTTGGGCTTGGGTACTTTGTGTGTAACATCCCAGGGCAACACTAGGTATAAACAATACTCTTCCACTTTCTTATAAACCCATGATGCGAAAAGGAAAGGCAGAGTTCTTGCAATTCCTTTTGAACAGATACAAACAAACTTTAGGAAGCAGGAATTTAGTGTGCAGAAAAGAAACACACTCTTTTGTAACAGTTTGAACCCACTGACAAACCCACATATCCACTACACATGCTTAGCAGGAGTAAGGTTAATGATAAACATGGCAACCCAGGGCAACACCCATTGTGATGTCATCCATGGAGACCATGGAGTGACTTCATCCTGTAATGTTCTGGGATCCAGGCTTCTGGTCAAAAATACTAAGTGGCCTTTTCTGCTCTCTTCAACTCGTGTCCCTCAAGGATTTGAACCAGGACACATCTTAGCCCTCCATCCATAAGCAGAGAAGTGATCTCCCACTTGTGCCTTATTGATTCTAACAACGGTTGTGATTCCCAGCATGAGGCTCGCACATTTGTGATTTTGTACAAGAGTATGACTCAAGCTACATCACAGCTGACAAACTGCATGGAGTCATTTAAATAGGACGATATTTGTTTTTCTTTTTTCTTTGAGATAGAATTTCAGTTTGTCTTTCTCTGTAGAGTGACATGGCATTACATAGCTCACAGCAACCTTCAAATACTGGGCATAGGTGATTCTTTTGCCTCAATCTACCAAGTAACTGGAACTACAGGCATCTGCCATAACATCTGGCTATACATTTTGTTGCAGCTTGTCCAGGGCCAGGTTCGAACTCACTACACTTGTTATATGGGTCTGGCGCCCTACCCACTTAGCTACAGGAATGGCCCATGGGACGCTATGTCAGTACCTGTTTGACACCTACTCCAAAACATCCATTTGAGATTAGCTTACATATTTACTATGTCTGGATACAGCATCAATTTGGGCATAGCTTCCCAGGTCTTAAGTCTGTCTACTTTGCTTGAACCATCAAGGTAATTCTGGTCTTTTTAGATAATGAAAATGTTGGTTTGTTTGTTGGTTTGGATGTGCATGAGTATGTGTCTGGGTAATTTTTCCAGATACCATTTCTGTATGTGGTTCAGGCTACTCTTTTGTAACCTCAGCCTAGATAATAGCAACTGCAAACCACAGGATTCAGGCAATCCTCCTATCTGAGACTACCATGGGTATAGGACTACAGCTGCCTGTTGCAATGCCTAGATAATTTTTCACTTTTTACTGAGACAAGGTCTGACACTTGCTCAGTCCATTCTCAGCACCCCTTCTTTCAAGAGCTCCACTCATCTCAGCATGCCAGAGGGCTAGGTTATAAGTGTGAGCCAACAAGTTTGGTCTTTCTCTCATTCTTGGTTTCCCTCTTTCCCTCCCTCCCTTTGTCCCTCCCTCACATTTTCCTTCCTTCCTCCTATTCTCTCTGTCTCATTAGCATGCTTTCTCCATTATTTTCTTTCCTTCATTACTTTCTTTCCTGTATCTCTCTCCTCTATACCTTAAGGGAAATTTATCTGGTAAGAAACAAACAAAATGTACAAGTGATCCTTGAATATGTAGTATTGAACTCTGTAGTTGAAATGGGTGAATTGTGGGGTGTGTAAATTATTTCTGAATAGAGTTCTTACTTTTTAATCTATGGGATGTTATCTATGAAGGAAATAGAGAAAAGTCTTCAGCAAACATAAGCATGGATGATCACCATAGCTCACACCTATAATCACTGCAATATCAGAGGCTGAGACAGAAATATCACTGGAAATTAAGGTGGTTTTAGACCAGAATGAACAACATAGTAAGATCCCACTAGTCCTCGAAATCAGTGCAAAACTTCACCAGCAGTGGTGGCATGGGCCTGTACTCTCAGCTACTGAGAAGCATAAACTAAGGATGATCACTTGAGGAGAGCAGCTTGCATTTTCTTGAGCTATGATGGCATTTTTCTGGGGCAACAGGGGAAATGCAGAATAAAATCTAGAAGAGATATACTGTATAGTTGCAGAAAAATTCCAGTAGCATACAACATATTTATATATGTATCTCAAATGGGATTTATTTCCAAGATTGCCAGTCTAGCTCCATATGGGATAATCAACTAATAGAACACACAACTTTAGCAGAATCAATAAGAAAAACCACATGGTCGCATCATGAGACACAGGAAAGGCTTTTGGCAGAGGCCATATATCTTGTTGATAAAAAAAAATAAAAATAAAAATCTTACATGACAAGGGAACATCTTCAGGACTACTAATGGGATTTCAGATGATTGTATATATATAAAGTGCTATATTTACACAATGGAACATTTTTGACAATCAAAAGGAATGAAGTGCACATTTATGTTACAATGGGAATGAATCTTAAAATCATTATGATAAGGGAACAAGGTCAATTATAAAAATCCACACAGAGTATGACTGAACTCTGAAGAAAACATCAAGTCAAAGCCTATTGTGTGCTAGGAGTAGGGGGCAGGTCGGGGAGGGTGGATGTGAAGATGAAAGTGAGTGTTGGTGAGTATTAATATTCTTTGTGTTTGGGGAGAAGATAATGATCTAAAATTAGATTGTGATAATAGCTGTACAATTCTGTGTCTATACTAAGAAACAGAATTGTACACTTGCACAGGGTGAACTACTTATTTAAATAAAAGCTACTTCAGAATGTTTTCCAAAACATGAGGTACTAAAAAGTCTCACAGCATAAGAAGTACTCAGGTCTTGCATATACCCGAGAGATAGTCAACCCTATCACCCTGCTCACACACAGGGTACCAGGAATTGTCATGGAAGGCACATTGTCCCATTCTGCTGACATTTTCATTTTCTTTTTCCTGGAGGAAGAGTTTACCTCCTGCCCCTGGGTAGAGTGCTGTGACATCATCATAGCCAACCATAATCTCAAAATCATGGCCTCAAGATATATATATATATATATATATTTTTTACAGTTATTTAGCTGGGGATCACATTGGAACTGGCCACCTTCACTATACGGGGCTGGCACTCTACTCCTTTGAGCCACAGCTGCTGCACAATGACTCAACAGATCTGCCTGCTGAGCATCTGGGAGTCCAGGTCCCCCCCTACAGTGTCTAATTACTTTGGACCACCTGTTTCTGCCTCCCAGAGTGCTAAGATTACAGGCATGAGGGAGCACTCCAGACTTGGAAGTAGGGATATTTTTTAAACCTATGGTCTGTGGCCACCAATGGTGCTTTATGCCTGTCATCTTGGCTCTTAGGGAGGCCCAGTCAGTTGGATTGTCTGAGCGTCTGAATTGGTAACCAGCCTGAAAACTAGTGACATCCCCATTTCTGAAGAATAAAAAATGGCTGGAAGTTATGCAGGCACCATGAGTGCCAGCTCAGGGAATGGATTCATTTTTTGACAACACATGAAGATTGCTGTAAGTTTTTATACCAGGAATGATTGTGTATTGAACATGTGACCCAACATAATTCTTCTACTTTCTATGTGGCTAAGAACCCAAAAGTTTGGACACACCTGGCCCAGAGGTCAGGAATGCTGGAACTTTCCAGATTGGCCAATATTTCCCATGATCATCATAAGTAACTGCAGGAATGTAGTACACTAATGGACACATTGCCAAACCAGATTTCAAGAGAGTACTTTCAATGAAACACGTACCATAGAAAACAAGCCTATTCAGAGAAAGAAGTAAAATCACATGACAAGTAGAATGGAGAATTGTGTGATTTCAGATCTGTGGAATCACTGTCTGATCTTTGGGCTCAGGTTCTTGTTCCACAACATCCCAGTGAAACACTAGTTATAAACCATACTCTTCCACTTTCTTAAAAATCCACCACATGAAAAGGAAAAGAAGGGTTGTTGAATCCCTTGGCTAGATATACAAACTTTTGGATGGAGTAATTGAGTGTGGATAAAAGAACACCACTCTTTGTTGAAGTTTGAATTGAACAAAACACAAGAATAGCCACTACACATGCTTAGCACGAATAATGTTAAGTTTAAGTTGATAACCCAGGGCAACACCCTTTGTGATGTCATCCACAGTGACCAGGTAGTGACTTGTCCTGTAATGTTCTGGGATCCAGGATTCTTGACAAAAATACTAAGTAGCCTTTTCTGCTCACATCACCTGGTGTACCTCAGTGTTTCAACCAGGACACATCTTAGCCCTCCATCCACAGACAGAGAAGTGATCTCCCATTTGTGTGTTATTGATTCTATTGATTGAAATTCCTGGCACTAGGCTGACACAACAGTTGAGATTCTGGACTGCGCTATTAATCAAGCATCACAGGTGAAAAACCTGCATGGAGTCATTTAAGTAGGACACTATTTTTTTTTTCTTTTGAGACAGAGCCTCAAACTGTTGCCTTGTGCAGAGTGCCATCACATAACAGCTCACAGCAACCCACAACTCCTGGTCTCAAGTGATTCTCCTTCCTGAACCTCACAACTGGCTGGGACTACTAGTTCCACAATTCCCGGCTATTTTCTGTTGCAGTTTGGCCAGGGCCAGATTCAAACACACCACCCTCATAATATGGGGCCAGTGCCCTACCCACTTTGCCAGAGGCAATGCCCCTGGAATACCATTTCACGAACCTGTTTGAGACCTACTGTAAAATGTTCATTTGAGAGAAGCTTATAAATTTACTATGCCTGGCTATAGCCTCAATTTTCTCATAGTTTAACAGGTCTTAAACGTGTGTAAATTGCTTGAACCATCAAGATAATTCTGGTATTTTTAGATAAAGAAAATATTTGCTGGTTTGTTTGTTGGTTTGTTGTTCATGGTTATATGTATGGGTATTTATGAGATGCGGTTTCCATATGTGGCCGTGGCTAGTCTATTGTAGCCTCAGGCTAGATAATAACAATCTCAAACTCCAGGAGTCAGGCAATTCTCCTTCCTGAGACTCAAATATGGCTAGGACTCCAGATGCCTATAGCAATGTGCATATAATTTTTCACTTTTTAGTAGAGACAGCGTATAACTCTTGCTCAGTCCATTCTCAGCACCCCCTCATTCAAGAACTCCAATCATCTCAGACTGCCAGAGGGCTAGGATTATAGGTGTGAGCCACCAAATTTGGGCATTTTCTCTGTCTTTGTTTCCCTTCGTCCTTCCTCCTTTCGCCCTTCCCTCATGTTATACTTCCTTCCTCCAAATTTCTCTCTCTCTCATTCGCTTGCCTTCTCCATTCCTTTCTTTTTTCATTACTTTATTTCCTCTCTCTCTCTATTCTACAACTTAAGGGAATTTTCTATAATAAACAAACAAAGAAACTATACAAGTGATTCCTGAATGTGTAGTCTTGAACTCTATAGTTCAAAATGGATGAATTGTGTGGTGTGTGATTTATATCTGTATAGAATGGTTATTTTTTTAATCTATGGGATGTTGTCTATGAGTAAAATAGAGAAAAACCTTCACCAAAACAGAAACAAGATGAGCTGCATAGGTCACACCTATGATCACATCAATTTCAGAGGCAGAGGCTGAAAGATCACTGGAAGCTAAGGAGTTTCAGACCAGACTGAGTAACATAGTGGGACCAAATTTGTACAGAAAATAAGTGCTATATTTTTCCAGTAGTGTTGTCATGGGCCTGTACTATCTGTTACTGAGAAGGATAAAGTCTGGCGTATCACTTCTGGTCAACAGCTTGCATTGCCTTGAGCTATAATGGTACAGTTTTTTTTTTTTTTTTTTTTTTGAGACAGAGTATCACTTTGTCTCATTCAGTTGAGTGCCATGCCATCACACAGCTCACATAAATCTTCAACTCCTAGGCTTATGCAATTCTCTTGCTTCAGACTCTCAAGTAGCTCAGACTACAGGTGGCTGCCATAATGCTTGGCTATATTTTTGTTGCAGTTAGGCTGGGGCTGGGTTTGAAACTGCCACCTACTCACTGAGCTACAGGTGCTGCCCAACCATTGTATATTTCTGGGACAAAGGGGGAAACCCTCTGTCAAATCTATAAGAGTTTTACTGCATTTGTGGAGGAAAAGTCTGGTTGCATACAAAATATTTTATATATGTATCCCTGGTGGGATGTATTACCTGCCTTGCTAGTGTATCTCAGCATGTGTAAATCAACTAATACAACACACTAGATAAATAGAATCAACAACAACAATAACAACAACAACAACAAAAAAAAAACATAGTGATCTCATTAGATACAGAAAAAGGTTTTGACAGAGGAAACATATCTTGTTGACAAAATCTTTTTAAAATCACAGATGAGAAGTGAACATCTTCAGAACTACTAATGAAATTTACAGATGACTGAATACATATAATGTGCTACATTCACATGATGGAATATATTTCAACAATCAAAAGGAATGAAGTGCACATTAATGTTACATTAAGAATTAACCTTAAAATCCTTATGATAAGAGAAAACGAGGGGAGGAGGCAAAGTGGCTGCCTGGAGACAGCTTTCCACAGACAATCCCATCCAGAAGGAGAGTTAAAAGACAGGAGTTTAGCATGCAAGCTGATGGTTTGAAGATGAGCCAAGAGAGAAGGTTGAAGAGCACATATCTCTCCTGCTGAGGTGAGCTGTGACTCCAAGGAAACACACAATAGGTACAAAATCCATTGCCAAGTGTATGGGGGTCCCTTCTCCTATGACCCAGGTGTTGTGGCAGGCGTCTGTAGTCCCAGCTACATGGGAGGCTGAGACAAGATAATCAATGAAGCCCAGGAGTTGGAGGTTGCTGTGAGATATGTGATGCCACAGCACTCTACTAAGGATGATAAAATAAGACTCTCTCTCTAGTAAAAAAAGAAAAAAAAAAGAAGAAAGAAAGGAAATAAATAATAACTAAATTTAAAAAAAAGAAAAGAAAAAAAATAAACTAAGCAAAGAAATAGGTATAGAATGGACATTTCTTAAACTAGTAGAGTCCAACCACAGCAAACCCACTGCCAATATCAAATAGAAAGGAGTTAATTGAAATCATCTCCACTAAGATCAGTAAAAAGTTAAGGTTGCCCATTGTATCCACAGATTTTTAAAATTGTAAAAGAACTCTTAGCCATCACAATCCAGCAATAAAAAGTGATCAAGGGTATACATATTGGTTCACAGGAGATCAAACTTGCACTCTTTGCAAATGATATGATTGTATATCTAGGACACCCCAGGGTTTCAACTACAAAACTCTTAGAAGTGATCAAGGAATACGGCAGCATCTCAGGGTACAAAATCAATAGTCACAAATCTTTAGACTTTATATACACCAACAATACTCAAGCTGAAGGAAAAGTCAAGGACTCTATTCCTTTCACATTAGTGCCAAAGAAGATGAAATGTATGGGAATTTACCTAACAAAGGACGTGAAAGATCTCTGTAAAGAGAACTATGAAATTCTAAGAAAAGAAATATCTGAAGATGTTAAGAAATGGAAAATCGTGTCATGCTCATGGCTGGGAATAACCAACATTGTTAAAATGTCCATACTACCCAAAACAATGTATAATTTTAATGCAACCCCTATTAAAGCACCACTGTCATACTTAAAGACCTCAAAAAAAAAAAAAAACAAACTTAATTTTATATGGAATCAGAAAAGCACTCGAATCACTGAGACATTACTCAGAAATAAAAACAAATCAAGGGGAATCACGCTACCAGACCTCAGACTATACTATAAATCGATAGCAATCAAAGCAGCATGGTACTGGCACAAAAAAGAGAGGTAGAGGGATGGAACTTAATAGAGAAACAAGAGATGAACAAAGTTACTTATTATCATTTGATCTTCGAGAAGCCAATGAAAAACTTTCACTGGAGAAAAGACTCCTTATTTAAAAAGTGGTACTCTGTGAACTGGCTGGTAACCTGTAGGAGAGGGAAACTGGACACATACTTTCACTATTTTTCTTTTTTGAGACAGAGCCTCAGGCTGTCACCCTGGATAGAGTGCCATAGCATCATAGCTCACCCAACTCCTGGGCTCAAGCGAGTCTCCTGCCTCCGCCTCCCAAGTAGCTGGGACTACAGGCGCCTGCCATAACGCCTGGCCATTTTTTGGTTGCAGTTGTCATTGTTGTTTGGTGGGCCCAGGCTGGATTCGAACCCACCAGCTCAGGTGTACGTGGCTGGCGCCTTAGCCTGTTGAGCCATAGGCGCTGAGCCATATTTTCACTATTAACTAAGATAGACTCTCACAGGATTAAAGATTAACTTAAGACATGAAAGTATAAAAATACTAGAAGAAAGTGCAGGGAAAATACTTGAATACATCAGCCTGGTATAGTATTTTATCAGAAGGAACCCCTGGGCATTTGAACCAACACCAAAAACGCATTACTGGAATCAGATCAAAGTAAAAACTTCTGAACAGACAAGAACACAGTAAGTAAAGCAAGCAAACAGCCTTCAGAATGAGAAAAGATACGTGCGGGTTATGTCTCTGACAAAGATTTAATAACCAGAATCCACAGGGAACTCAAACGTATTAGCAAGAAAAGAATAAGTGATCCCATCTCAGTGTGGTCAAGGAACATAAGAAGACACTTCTCTGAAGAAGAGAGGTGCACGGTCTACAGACACATGGAAAAATGCTCTTTATCCTTAATCATCAGAGAAATGCAAATCAAAACCACTTTGAGATATCATCTTACTCTAGTAAGATGAGTCCACATCACAAATCCCAAAACGATAGATGTTGACAAGGGTGTGGCAAAAAAGGGACACATCTGCACTGCGGGTGGGACAGCAAACTAATGATTTCCTTCTGGAAAAATGTTTGGAGATCACTTAGGGATCTATAACTAGACCTGCCATTCGATCCTTAAATTCCTCTATCAGTTACATATCCAGAGGAACTAAATTCACAATATAACAAAGATATTGGAAATAGATTTTTTATTGTAGCCCAATTCAGGATTGCTAAGTCATGGAAGAAGCCCAAGTGCCCATTGTTGCATGAATGGATTAATAAATGTGGTATATGTACACCATAGAATATTACACAGCCTTAAAAATGATGGAGACTTTACTACTTTCATGATTACATGCATGGAACTGGAATATATTCTCTGGAGTAGGTGGAACTCAAGTCAAGGGCCACAACGCTTGACTACCTTCTATACTTCAGTAGAATCCAGGTGGGATATGGAGGCTGATGGTGTTTTGCTATGGCTCAGCCTTATCTCCAACACAGGATCTCAGGGGATCAGCCCACCTTGGAGTCCCATAGGATCCAAATATTGTAGTCAGAAGTTGCAAAAGTCATTGAACTCTAATGAAGAAATGACCTTACTAGGGTTTATGAGGAGTGTCTAATACTCAGGCACTGAAGACACACATGGATTATTTCAAGATTCTTGCATATCCATGGTGTCATATATCACCACAATTATGCACGTATCTCTTTTTGCTTAACAGGTTTCATTCGTGATTGTGTATTGAACGTGTGGCCCAACACAATTATTCTACTACCTATACAGCCAAGAAGCTAAAAGTTTGGAGACACCTGGTCAAGAGGTCAGGAATGTTGGACCTTTCCAGATAGTCAGATATTTCCTATGATGATCATAAATAACTACCAGTATGGCATACTCTACTAGGCACATTGCCTAATCAGATTTCCAGAGGTTACCTTCAACAAGACACCTACTATCAAAAACAAGCCTATTCTAAAGAAAGAAATAAAATATCATGAAAATTAGAACTGAGAATTGTGTGGTTTCAGGTCTGTGAAATCACTGTCTGATCTCTCGGCTCAGGTTCATGTTCTGTAACATCCCAGGGAAGCAGTAGGTATAAACCATACTCTTTCACTTATTTACAAATCCGTGCCTTGAAAAGGAAAGGAAGGGTTGTTGAATACCTTGGCTGGATATACAAACTTTTGGAAGCAGGAATTGAGTGTGGAGAAAAGAACCCCACTCTTTTGCAACAGCCTGAACCCAATGAAAAATCCAAATAACCACTACATATGCATAGCAAGAATAAGGCTAAGCTTAAAGATGGTGACCCAGAGCAACTCCTATGTGATGTCATCCACAGTGACCACATAGTGACTTCATCCAGTAATATTCTGTGATTCAGGCTTCTGGTCAAAGATACTAAGTGGCCTTTTCTGCTCACTTCAGCTGGTGTGCCTCAAGTGTTTGAACGAGGGCACTTCTTAGCCCTCAATCCACAGACAGAGAATTGATCTCCCATTTGTGCGCTATTGGTTCTATTGAAGGTTGAGATTCCTGGAACTCGGCTGACACAACAGTTAAGATTTTGTACAGCAGTGTGACACAAGCTGCATCACCACTGACAAAAATGCATGGGGTCACTTAAGTAGGATCATCTTTTTTTTTTTCTCCTTGAGACAGAGTTTCACTTTCTGACCCTTGGTAGAGTGCTACTGCATCACAGCTCACATCAAACTCCTACTCCTGGGTATAGGCAATTCTTTTTCCTCAGTTTCCCAAGTAGCTGTAACTACAGGTGTCCTCCACAACACCCAGGCATTTTTTCTTTCAGTTTGGGCAGGGCCGGGTTCAAACTCACCACCCTTGTAATATGGGGTCGGGGCCCGACCTACTGAACCACAGGCAATGCCCATCGGAATGCTATTTCAAAGACCTGTTTGACACATACCCCAAAACATCCATTTGAGAGAAGATTACAAAATTTGGACACAGGCTCCATTTGGTTATAGCCTCACAGGTCTTAAGCATGTCTACTTTGCTTGAACCACCAAGGTGATTCTGGTCATTTTGGATGATGAAAATGTTTGTTGGTTGATTTGTCAGTTTGTCTGTGCATGGGTGTGTGTATGGGCATTTCTGAGATAGGGTTTCCATATGAGGGCCAGGCTAGTCTTTCATGGTCTCAACCTAGATCATGGTAACATCAAACTCAACAATTGTGACAATCCTCCTGCCTAAGACTCCATTGTGGCTAGAAATACAGATGCCTGTCAAGATGCCTAGATAATTTTTCACTTTTTAGTAGAGAAATGGTCTGAGTCTTGCTCTGTCCATTATCAGCACCCCCTCATTCAAGAACTCCACTCATGTCAGCCTTCCAAAAGGCTAGGATTATTGGTGTGAGCCATGAAGTTTAGTCGTTTTATCTTTCTTTGATTTCCTCCCTCCCTCCCTTTGGTCCTCCACCACTTTATCCTTTCTTCGTCCAATTCTCTCTCTCTCTTTACTTGCTTTCTCCATTCTTTTTCTTAATTCCCTTCTTTCTTCTATCACTCTCCTCTACACCTTAAGGGAAATTTCTCTAGTAACAAACAAACTATACAAGTGATCCAGGAATGTGTACTCTTGAACTCTGTACTTGAAATGGTTGAATTATGCAGTGTTTGAATTATATCAGAACAAAGTTGTTAACTTTTCTTCAACAGGTTGTTATTTATGAGGAAAATAGAGAAAAAAAACTTCACCAAAACATAAGCATGGATGAGCACCATATCTCACACCTATACTCCTGGTAAATTCAGATAGCGAGGCAGATAGATCACTGTAAGCTAAGGGGTTTCAGACCAGATTGAGCAACATAGTAAGACCAACCTTGTCCAAGATATGCATGCAAAATGTTCCCACCAATGGTAGTAAGGGGCTGTACTCTCAGCTGCTGAGAAGCATAAACTCCAGAGGATCACTTGTGGTTAGCAACTTGCATTTCCATGAGCTATGATATTTCCAATATATTTTTCTAGGGCAAAGGGGAAACACAGGATCCAATCTATAAGATTTACACTGGATAAGTTCAGGGAAACTCTGGTCATACACAAATTATTTATACATGTATCCCAAATGGGATTTATTACAAGGACTGCCAGTCTACCTACATGTGGGATGATCAACTAGTAGAACACACTTCATTATTAGAACCAATAAGAAAAACCACATGGTTACCTCAAGAGACACAGAAAAGGCTTTAGATAGAGGCCACATTTCTTGTTAATAAAATCTTTTTAAAATATTAGATAAGTAGGGAACATCTTTAGGACTACTAATGGGATTTTCAGTTGATTGGATACATATAATGTGCTATATTCACATGATGGATTATTTTTCAACAATCAAAGGGAATTAAGTGCACATTTATATTACAATAGAAATAAATATTAAAAATATTCAGATAAGAGAACAAGACCACTTACAAAACACCACACAGAGCATGACTGAACTCAGAACAAAACATCAAGATAAGGCCAATTGTCTGCTAGGCATAGGGGGCAGGTGGAGTAGGGTGGTAGGGAAGATGAAAGTGACTGCTAGTAGTTATTGATGTTCTTTTTTATGAGGGGGAGAAGACAAAGTGGTAGGTACACACTTACAGTGCATCTTAGAAGGGTACAGGTGAAACTTACTAAATGTAGAATATAAATGTCTGCACACAATAACGAAAAAAATGTCATGAAAGATATGTCAACCAGTTCAATGAAAATATTTCAAATTGTATATAAAACCAGCACATTGTACTCCATGATTGCATTTATGTATACAACCATGATTTAATTAAAAAAAATTATATTGTTATGCTAGCTGTACAATTGTGTTACTATACTAAGAAAAACAGAATTGTTCACTATCAAAGGATGAACTACTTATTTCAATGAAGGTACTTGAGGAAGTTCTCCAAATCATGAGGTGCTTAAACGGCTCACAACATATGAAGTACAAAGGAGGTGGGCAGACTTGAGAAAACAGTCAATCCTATCTCCCTCCTCACACACAGGTTACCATGAATTGACATGGAATTCCCATGGTTACATCATATCAAAATTGTCATTTTCTTTTTCCTTTAGACAGAGATTGACTCCTTTCCACTGAGTGCCCTGACGTCATCCTAGCTAATGGCAATCTCAAACCACTGGGCTCATCAGTTCCTGTTGCCTCAGCCTCCTCAGCATATGGGAGTCCATGGGCACCCCCACAGTGCACAGTCATTTGGATGACCCGCTTCTGCATCCCAGAGTATTAGGATTACAGATGTGAGCAACCACTCCAAACTCTGAAGTTGGGATATTTTTCAAACTATGTTTTGTGGCCAGTGGTGGTGCTTCATGCCTGTAAACTTGGCACTTTGGGAAGCCCAAACAGTTGGATTGTCTTAATTTCTGAATTAGAGAACAGCCTGAGTACTAGTGAGATCCCCATCTCTGAAGAATAAAAATGGCCTTATATTATGCAGACAGCTAGAGTCCCAGCTGAGGGAATAGGTTCGTTTGATCACAACACTTGAAGATTGCTGTGAACTATGATACCTGGGCACTCTACTGAGGGCAATAAAAATGAGACTCTAAGGCAATATGTAAATGGAGAAAACCATTGTTAGGGAACTTACCCCTCATTTTTATTTTGACCATGGACCTAGAGTTGAAATTTTTCTCCTAGATTAGATGTCAACTAGAGAAATGATTTTTACATTGGGAAATATTTTTCCTACAACTTCTATGAATCAAACATTTGTATTTATGTAACTCTGAACCTTTGATATCCCAGATTCTTGTAGTCACTGGAATCTTCACACACAGTGAATACTTTTTTTTTGCAGAGACAGAGTCTCACTTTATTGCCCTCAGTAGAGTGTCCTAGCCTCACAGAGCTCAAAACAACCTCCGACTCCTGGGCTTAGGCGATTCTCTTCCCCCAGCCTCCAGAATAGCTGGGAATACAGGAGCTGGCCAGATCATCCGGCCATTCTTATGTTGCAGTTTGGCCATGGCCAGATTTTAATCTACCACCCTCAGTATACAGGGCTCATGCCCTACCCACTGAGCAAGAGACATTGCCATATCACACTGTGAATTCTTGACTCAAATGAGGTTTATTATATGCACACCAAGAGATACAGAGTACTCCCTCCACCTCTTCTATTGGGCTGCCTAAATCTGGGCCAATATTCCCTTCCCCCATCAGTCCGAGCCAAGGGACCAGATATCTCATGAGAACCCCTACCCATCAGATCAACTGGCAATATCCTAATGAACTGATTCCAAACCTGTTTGTCCTGACACATCCCATCCCCCATGGGGACCAAAATAAATCTCCATTACGTAGTCCCATATTTAATCTGCCAACTGACTTCTACCCCTACTTTGGCTCTTGGACATGTGCCTAGCCAATTTTCTTTTTCTTTCATTTTTTATTGTTTTTCATGAGACAGACTCTCACTATTTTGCCCAGGCTGGAGTGTCATGGCTTCAGACTAGCCCACAGCAACATCCAATCCTTCAGTAGAAGGAATCCTGCCTCGGCCCCTGGAGTAGCTTGAACTAAAGGCAAGGGCCACAACCCTTGATAACCTTTACTATTTTAATAGAAGCCATGTGTGTGATCGGGGCTGAGGGTATCTTGCTGTTGCTCAACCTTGTCGCCAAACCCTGAGCATAGTGGATCATCCCAACTTGGCATCCCAGAGCAACCAAATATTGTAGTCATGTGTGGTGTAAGTCATTTAGCTGTGCTTAAGTTATGATCTTATCAGTGCATTTGAAGACTGTCCAATCCTCAGGCCCAGAGACACTTGCTGACATCCAAGTCTTTGGTTGAAGGGATTCTCCTGCCTCTGCCTTTGGAGTAGCTCTAACTAAAGGCAAGGGCCACAGCTCTTGACAATGTTTTCTACTTTAGTACAAACTGGGTGTTTGATTGGGGCTGAGGTTACCTTGATGTTGCTCAGCCTTGTCTTTAAACCCTGAGCTCAAGAGATCAGCCCACATTGGCCTCCAAGGGCAACCATATATTGTTGTCATGTGTGGCAAAAGTCATTGAGTTCTACCTAAAAATGAACTTATCTGAGGCTATGAGGAGTGTCTAATTCTCAGGCACCGGTGACACATAGGGATTATGTCGGGACTGTTTTGCATATCCATGGTGGCAGATATCACCACAAATACGTCTACATCATGTTTTTGTTTATCAGATTTCATTAGTGATTGTTTATTGAATGTGTGGTCCAAAATAACTCTTCTACTTCCTATGTGGTCAAGAAGCCAAAAGTTTGGACACACCTGGCGTGGAAGTCAGGAATATTGGAACTTTCCAGATAGTCTGAGATTTCCCATGATCAGAGAAATAACTGCATGTATAGAGTACACTATTGGAAACATTTCCTAAACAGATTTTGAGAGAGGATGTTCAGTAGGACACCTACCATCTGAAACAACTCTATTCTAAAGAAAGAAATAAAATGTCAGGAAAGTAGAACTGAGGATTCTGTGATGTACCTGTGAAGTCTATGAAATCACTGTCTGATTTTGGACTTGGGTTCTTGGTCTATAACATCCCAGGGAATCACGAGGTATAAACCTTACTCTTCCACTTGCTTACAAATCCATGATGTGAAAAGGAGAGGAAGGATTGATGAATACCTTGGTTGGATATGCAAACAAAGTTTTGGAATCAGGAATTGAGTGTGGAGAGCAGAATCCCACTCTTGTCTAACAGTTTGAACTCAACGACAAAACCAGATAGCCACTACTCATGCTTAGCAGGAATAAGTTTGAGCATAAAGACCATAACTTAGGGCAACACCTATTGTGATGTCATCCAAGGTGACCATGTAGTGACTTCATCCTGTAATGTCCTGGGATCTAGGCTTCTGGTCAAAGATCCTAAGTGGCCTTTTCTGTTTACTTGAGCTTTTATCCGTCAAGGGTTTGAACGAGGACACTTCTTAGCCCTCCATCCACAGACAAAGAAGTGATCTTCTATTTGTACCTTATTGATTCTATTGATGGCTGCGATTCCCGACACTAGGCTGACACAACATTTGAGATATTGTACAGCAATATGACTCAAGCTGCATCACGGCTGAGAAAACTTCATGGAGTTACTTAAGAAGGATGCTATTTGTATTTTGATTATTTTTTTTTTCTTTCCTGGAGACAGAATTTCACTTTGCCAACCTCAATAGAGTGCTGTGGCATCACAGGTAACGGCAAGCTCCTGCTCCTTAGCTTAGGCTATTCTATTGCCTCAGCCTCCCGAGTAGCTGGGACTATAGGAACCTACCAATACACCTGGCTATTTGTTTTTTTTGCAGTTTTGGTGGGACTGGGTTCAAATGGACCACACTTGTTATAAGAGGCCGGCACCCTACACATTTTGCAACAGGAAACTCCCCTGGAATGCTATTTCAAGGATCTTTTTGATACCTACCACAAAACATCCATTTGAGAAAACCTTACAAATTTACTATGGCTGGCTACAGACACAATTTGGTTATAGTTTCACAGGTCTTAAGTATGTCTACTTTGCTTGAACCTTCAAGGTAATTTTGGTGTTTTTAGGTGATGAAGATCTTGGTTGGTTGGTTGGTTTGTTGGTTTGTCTGCCCATGTATGTGTGTGTGGATATATACATACATATATATATATACACATATATGTGTGTGTGTGTGTGTATGCAGTTTTTGGCCAGGGCTGGATTTGAACCCGCCACCTCCAGCATATGGGGCTGGTGCCCTACTCCTTTGAGCTACAGGTGCCACCCAAGTATGGGTATTTTTTTTTTTATTAAATCATAGCTGTGTACATTAGTGAAATCATGGGGTACAATGTGCTGGCTTCATATATAATCTCAAATATTTTCATTTTGAGATTATATATGAAGCCAGCACATTGGCCTGTTATCTATGAGGATTATTAACCTTCATGGGATTTTCTTGGTTATTGTATGAAAACATTTGTATTCTGCATTTAGTAAGTTTCACCTGTACCCTTCTAAGATGCACCATAAGTGTGATCAAGCCCAAGTGCCCATCGATCCACGAATGGATTAATAAATTGTGGTGCATGTATACATGTATACCATGGAATATTATGCAGCCTTAAAGAAAGATGGAGACTTTACCTCTTTCCTGTTTACATGGATGGAACTGGAACACATGTATGGGTGTTTTTGAGATACGGTTTCCATATGTGTGTCAGGCTAGTTTTTTGTGGACTCATCCTAGATCATAGCAACCTCAATCTCCAGGATTTGGGCAATCCTCCTGCCTGAGATTTCCATGGGGCTAGGACTGTAGGTGCCAGTAGCAATTTTAGTAGAGACAGGGTCTGACACTTGCTTAGTCCATTCTCAGCACCTCCTCGTTCAAGAACTCCACTCATTACAGCATTGCAGAGGGCTGGGATTGTCGGTGTGAGCCACCAAGTTTGGTCATTTTATCTTTCTTTGTTTCCCTCCATCCCTGCCTCCCTTCGCCCCTCCATCACTTTATCTTTCCTCCCTCCAATTGTCTCTGTCTCATTTGGTTGCTCTCCCCATTCATTTCGTTCTTTCATTCTTTTTTTCCCTCTGTCTCTTTCCTCTACCCTTTAAGGGAAACTTTTGTAGTAGCAAAAAAACTATACAAGTGATCCCTGAATGTGTAGTCTTGATGTCTATACTTCAAATGGGTGAATTGTGGAGTGTGTAAATTATATCTGAATAGAGTTGTTATTTTGTAATCTATGGCCTGTTATCTATGAGGATTATTGAGAAAAACCTTCACCAAATCATAAGCATGGATGATCACCATAGCTCACACCTATAATCTCAGTAATTTCAGAGGCTGAGGCAGAAAGATCACTGGAAAGTAAGGGGTTTGAGACCACAATGAACAACATAGTAAGACACTATTTGTCCAAGAAGTAAGTGCAAATCTTCCCCAGTAGTGGTGGTATGGGCTTGTACTATCAGCTGCTAAGAAGCAAAACCTCAGGAGGATCACATAAGCTTATCAGCTTGCATTTCCTTGAGATATTATGGTACCAATGTATTTTTCTGAGGGAAGGGAGGAATCGCAGTATCCAATTCATAAGAGAGATACTGTATAGGTGCAGGAAAAGTCTTGTATCATACAAAATAATTTATGCAAGTATCCCAAATAGGATTTATTACCAGTATTGACAGTCCAGCTCAATACACGAAAATCAAGTAATAGAACACACTACATGAATGGAATCAATAAGGAAAACCACGCAGTTGCCTCATGAGACACAGAAAAGGATTTTGACAGAGGCAATATATCTTGTTGATAAAACCTTTTAAAAATATTAGATGAGGGGAGGTGCCTTTTGCTCAGTGATTAGAGAGCTGATCCCCTATCCTGAGGGAGGCAGTTCAAACACTTCCCCAGCCAAATTACAACAACAACAACAACAACAAATCTTAGATGAGAAGGGAATGTCTTCAGGACTACTATGGGATTTACAGATGAGTGGATACATATAACGTACTATATTCACACGATGGAATATTTTTCAACAATCAAAAGAAATGAAGTGCACATTTATGTTATAATAAGAATGAACCTTAAAAATCATTCTGATACGGGAACAAGGCAACTTACAAAAGACCACACAGAGCATGACTGAGCTCAGAAGGAAACATCAAGACAAGGCCCATTGTCTGCTAGGATAAGTGGCAGGCTTGAGACATTAGTGGAGAAGTGAAAGTGACTGCTAGTAGGTGTGGACAGTCTTTGTGTGTGTGGGGAAAGACAAAGTCCTAAAATTAGATTGTTATGATAGCTGTACAATTGTGTGACTATAACAAGAAACACAGAAATGCATACTTTCAGAAGATAAACTAGGTATTTTATGAATCAACTTGAAATCTTTTCCAAAATTTGAAGTGTTCAAAAGTCTCACAGCGTAGGAAATACCCAGGTTTTGTGAGTACTTGAGAGACAGTAAACCCTATCTTCCTGCTCACACACAGGTTACTATGAATTGATATGGAAGGCACATCGTTCTGTCCTACCGAAGTTGTCATTTTCTTTTTCCTTGAGATAGAGTCTGACAAGCTCCCCCTGGGTAGAGTGTCCTCATGTCATACTAGCCAACTGCCATTCCAAACTCCTGGGTCAACAGATCCTATAGCCTCAGCCTTCTGATCATCTGGGAGTCCAGGTGCTATCCCATGGTACCCAGTTACTTTGGACCACCCACTTCTGACTCCCACAGTGTTAGCATTACAGGTGTGAGCCACCACTCCAGACTTTGAATTTGGGATAGTTTTCAAAAGTGGTGGGTGGCCAGCGGTAGTGCATCATGCCTGTCATCTTGACACTTTGGGAGGCCCCATCAGTTCAATGTTCTGAGTTTCTGTATTGGAGACCAGCCTGATCACTAATGCGATAACCATCTCTGAAGAATACAAAACGGGGTGATGTCATGCAGGTGCCTAGTGTCCCAGCTGAGGGAATAGGTTCGCTTGATGACAACACTGGAAGTTTGCTGTGAGATATGGTACCAGGGCACTCCCCTGAGGTCAAGAAAATATGACTCTGTCTCAATACACAGATGGAGAAAACCATTGGTAGGGAACTTACCCCTCATTTTTAATTTTGCCCACGGATCTAGAGTTGACATTTTTCCCCTAGATTTGATGTCAACTAGAGACATTATTCTCTCATAGGGAAATTGCATTCCTACAACCTATATTAATCAACCCTTTGGATTTTATGTAACTCTGACCCTTTGATAGCCTAGATTTTTGTAGTCACTGGAAACTTCACACACAAAGAATTCTTGACTCAAATCAGGCTTTTCCTATGCACACTAAAAGATCCAGAGGATACACTCCACTTCTTCTGTTGAACTCCTTCAATCTGGGCCGATATTTCTTTGTGTCAATCAGTCTGAACCCAGGGAGCAGACATCTCTGGAGTACACCTAACCATCAGAAAAATGGGCAATATCCTACAGAACCAATCCCAAACCCACTTGTCCTCACTCATTGTTCCCCTCCACTGGAGGCCACAATAAATCTCCTACTTTATGTAGTCCCATATTCCATCTACCTACTCACCTCTCCTCAGAACCCTGCTTTTGGAAAATGTGCCCAGCAAATTTTCTTTCTTCTTTTATTTTATTTTTTTTCTTTTCTCCTTCCTTCCTTCCTTCCTTCCTTCCTTCCTTCCTTCCTTCCTTCCTTCCTTCCTTCCTTCCTTCCTTTCTCTCTCTCTCTCTTTTTCTTTCTTTCCTTATTCCTTTGTTTTTTTCTTATTTCCTCTCTTTCATTATTTTTCATGAGACAGCCTCTCAGTATTTTACCCAGGCTAGAGTTTCATAGCATCAGCCTAGCACTCAGCAATGTCCAACTCTTGAAATGAAGGGCTCTTCCTGCCTCATCCTCTAGAATAGCTGGAACTAAAGGCAAGTGCCACAACCCTTCCCTTCCCTTTTTTCTTCCCACAACCTTTTCTATATTAGTACAAACTGGTGTGTGATTGGGGATGAGGTTATCTTGCTATCACTCTGCCTTGTCTCCAACACCTGAGCTCATGGGATCAGCCCACTATGGCCTCCCAGAGCAACCAAATACTATAGTCATGTGTGGAAAGAGACAATGAGCTCTACTTAAGGGGCTTGGAGAAGTGTTCAATCCTCAGGTCCTGGTGATAAATAGGGATTATGTGAGGTCTATTTTGCATATCCAAGGTGGCAGATATCACCACAATTATGCCTACAACCCTTTTTTGCTTATCAGGTCTCATTAGTGATTGTGTAATTAACATGTGGCCCAAAATAACTCTCCAACTTCTTATGTAGGAAAGAAGCCAAAAGTTTGGACACAGCTGGGCCAAAGGTCAGGAATATTGGAACTTTCCAAATAGGTTGATGTTTCCCAGGATCAGAAGAAAAAATAGCATGTATGGAGTACACTACTGGACACATTGCCTGACCAGATGTTGAGATAGAACATTCAGTAGGACACCTACCATCCAAAACAACCCTATTCTAGAGAAATAAATAAAATCTCAGGAAAAGTCTGACTAAGAATTGTGTGATGTACCTTTTAGGTGTGCACTATAATGAGGGCAAAATTTGAGACTCTGTCTCAATACGTAAGTGGAGAAAACCATCGGTTCAGGTTTTACCCCTCATTTTTCCTTTTTTTCCAAGTTTGTAGTTTTGAATTTTTACCCCTAGATTAGATGTCAACTAGAGAAATTATTCTGTCATAGGGAAATTGTATTCCTAAAACCTGTATTAGTCAAGCCTTTGCATTTTATGAAACTTTGACCCTTTGATATTCTAAATTCTTGTAGTGACTGGAGACTTCCCATTCAGTGAATTCTGGACTCTAATCAGGCTTCTTATATGAAGAATACAAAATCCATCACTTCTGTTGAGGTTCCTCATTCTGGGCCAATATTCCATTGTCACAATCAGTCAGATTCCAGGGACAAGACATCTATGAAAAACCCCTACCCATGAAATCAACTGAAAATATGTTAATGAACCTATACCAAACCCTTGTGTCTTGACTCATTGATCCTCCCCACAGAAGTCACAATAAATATCCTCCTTTATGTAGTCCCCTATTCCATGTGCCAACTGACCTCTCTCCCCACTTTTGCTCTTGAAAACTGTGCCTAGCAATTTTTCTTTCTTTGTTTGTTTCTTTTATTATTTTTCATGAGACAGAATCTCACTCTATTGCAAAGTCTAGAGTGTCATAGCCTCAACCTAGCACACAGCAACATACAACTCTTTGATTTAAGGGATCCCCTTACCTCAGCATATGGTGTAGCTGCAAATACATGGATACATGAAAGTGACAGAGGCTTGGCTACCTTTTCTATTTCAGTAGGAACTGGGTAGGAGATCAGGGCTTAGGGTTTTTTATGTTGCTCAGCCTTGTCTCCAACACCTGAGCTTGGGGTTTCACCTCATCTTTGCTTCCCAGAACGTCCAAACACTGTAGTCATGCTTCCCAATAATCATTGAGATCTACTTAACAAATGAACTTGTCTGGGGTTTTGAGGAGTTTGCAATCCTTAGACCCCAGTGATTATGTCAGGACTGTTTGGCATATCCATGGTGGCAGATATAACAACCATTATACATACATCTCTTTATTACTTATCAGATTTCATTAACGTTTGTGTATTGAATGTGTGGCCCAACATAACTCTTCTACCTCCTACGTGCCCAAGAAGCCAAAAGTTTGGATGCACCTGGCATGAAGGTCAGGAAATTTGCAACTTTGCAGATAGGCTAACATTTCCCATGATCATCAAAAGTAGCTGCAGCTATGGAGTACTCTACTGTACACAGTGTCTAACCAGATGTTGAAGGACGACCTTCAGTGTGACACCTACATTCCCAAACAAGCATATCCTAGACAAAGTAGTAAAACATCATGAAAAGTAGAACTGAGAATTGTGTGACATACTTGTCAGGTCTGAGAAATCACAGTATGATCTTTGGGCTCCGATTCATGCTCCATAAAATCCCAGGGCAGAACTAGTTGTAAACCACACACTTCCATGTGCTTACAAATCCATGAATTGAAACGGAAAGGAAGGGTTGTTGAATCCCTTGGCCACAGACACAAGGGAACTTTAGGAAGCAGGAATTGAGTGCAAAGAAAAGAACCCCAATCTTTTGTAACAGTTTGGACACAACAACATACGTGGAGAGCCACTACAGATACTTAGCAGGAATAAGTGTAAGCTTTAAAATGTGCTTAAACTTATGGATATGGCAACATCCATAGTGATGTCTTGCATGGTGAACATATAGTGACTTCATTATTTATTGTCCTGGGATTCAGAGTTCTAGTCAAAGATACTAAGTGGCCTTTTCCGCTCACTTTAGCTGGTGTCCCTCAAGTGTTTGAACCAGAACACTTCTTAGCACTCCATCTAAAGACAAAGAAGTGATCTCCCATTTTTGACTTATTGATTCTATTTATGGTTGAAATTCCTGGCAGTAGGCTGAGACAACATAAGACAACAGTTTGGACTTTGGACAGCACTGTAAATCTGTGAATCAAGCTACATCACAGATGATAAAACATCATGGAGTCACTTAAGTAGGACACTATTTTTATTTTTGTGACAGAGCCTCAAGCTGTGACACTGGGTATATAGCCATGACATAACTGGTCAAATCAAACTATAACACCTGGTCTCAAGTGAATCTCCAGCCTCCAACTCCCAAGCAGCTGGGACTGCTGGTGCCCACCACAATTCCAGGCTTTTTTATTCATTGTTTCAGTTTGGCCAGGGCTAGGTTCAAACCCAATACTCTCATTATATTGGTCCAACGCCCTACCCATTGAGCACAGGCACCTCATGTTTGATGCTATTTCTAGAAATTCTATTGACAACTACCCCCAAACATCCATGTCAGAGAAGCTTAAAAATTTTCTTTGCCTGGCTCCAGGCTCACTTTTGGTCATAGTTTCACAAATTTTATTATTATTATTATTATCATTCAAACATAGCTGTGTATATTAGTGCAATTGTGGGGTACAATGTGCTGGCTTCATATACAGTCTGAAACATTTTCGTCAAACTGTTTGACATAGCCTTCATGGCACTTTCCTAGTTATTTTATGAAGACATTTGTATTCTGCATTTACTAAGTTTCATCTGTACCCTTATAGATGCACACTAAATGTGATCCCACAAATGACCCTCTTTCCACCCATCCTCCCCCTCCCGTACCCTCCCATGCCCCTTTCCCCATATTCTTGTGCTATAATTGGGTTATAGCCTTCATATGAAAGCTATAAATTAACTTCATAGTAGGGGTGAGTACATTGGATACTTTTTCTTCCATTCTTGAGATACTTTGCTAAGAAGAATATGTTCCAGCTTCATCCATGTAAACATGAAAGAGGTAAAGTCTCCATCTTTCCTTAAGGCTGCATAATATTCCATGATATACTTGTACCACGATTTATTAATGCATTCGTAGATTGATGACCACTTGGACTTCTTCCATGACTTAGCAATTTTGAATTGGGCTGCAATAAACATTCTGGTCCAGATATCTTTTTTATAATGTGCTTTATGGTCTTCTGGGTATATACCTAGTAAAGGAATTATAGGATCAAATGGCAGTTCTACTTTTACATCTGTAAGTACTCTCCAAACATGCTTCCAAAAGGAACGTATTAGTTTGCATTCCCACCAGCAATGTAGAAGTATTCCCTTTTCTCCACATCCATGGCAGCATCTCTGGTTTTGGGATTTCATTATGTGGGCTAATCTTACTGGAGTTAGATGATATCTCAAGGTAGTTTTGATTTGCATTTCTCTGATAATTA
>CAUYRH010042811.1:0-78860 GCA_963574655.1 Perodicticus potto | reverse complement strand
GGCGCCAGCCACGTACACCTGAGCTGGCGGGTTCGAATCCAGCCCGGGCCCGCCAAACAACAATGACGGCTGCAACCAAAAAAATGGCCGGGCGTTGTGGCGGGCGCCTGTAGTCCCAGCTACTTGGGAGATGGAGGCAGGAGACTTGCTCGAGCCCAGGAATTGGAGGTTGCTGTGAGCTGTGATGCCACGGCACTCTATCCAGGGTGACAGCTTGAGGCTCTGTCTCAAAAAAAAAAAAAAAAGGATAGAAAATAAACAGAAGGCTCGGCGCCTGTGGCTCAGCGGGCTGGGGCGCCAGCCACGTACACCTGAGCCGGCGGGTTCGAATCCAGCCTGGGCCAGCCAGACAACAATGACGGCTGCAACCAAAAAATGGCCGGGCGTTGTGGCGGGCACCCACAGTCCCAGCTACTTGGGAGGCACAGGCAGGAAACTCGCTTGAGAGCCCAGGAATTGGAGGTTGCTGTGAGCTGTGGTGCCACAGCACTCTATCCAGGGCGACAGCTTGAGGCTCTGTCTCAAAAAAAAAAAAAAAAAAGAAAGAAAGAAAATAAACAGAAGAGCTAAAACTATAAAACTCTTAGAAGAAAACATACGGGAAAAGCTTTATGATGGTGGATTTGGCAGTGATTCCTTGACTATAACAACAGAGGTTCAGGCAACAAAAGATAAAATAGAAAAATGGGACTTCACCAAAAGTAAAAACTTTTCTGGATTGAAGGTTTGAAACTATCAACAGAGTAAATAGGCAACCCACAGGATGGGAGAAAATATTTGAAAACCACATATGAGGGATTGATACCCAGAATATACTACAACTCTTAAAATCCAATAACAAAAACCAAATAGCCCAATTCAAAACTGGGCAAAGAACTTGAGAGATATTTTTCCAAAGAAGATCTACAAATGGCCAATAAACACATGAAAAGATGTTGAACATCAATTGCCATCAGGGTAATGAAAGCCGAAGTTACAATGAGATATTACCTCACGCCCATTAGGATAGCTACTATCAAAAAACCAGGAAATAACAAGTGTTAATAAGAACCCCTGTGCAATATTGGCAGCTTCAGTTGTCATTGAAACACTCTGTGTTGGCTGGGCGCCTGTGGCTCAAGTGGCTAAGGCACCAGCCACGTACACCTGAGCTGGTGGGTTCGAATCCAGCCCGGGCCCGCCAAACAACGATGGCTGCAACCAAAAAATGGCCGGGTGTTGTGGCGGGCACCTGCAGTCCCAGCTACTTGGGAGGCAGAGGCAGGAGACTCGCTTGAGCCCAGGAATTGGAGGTTGCTGTTAGTTGTGATGCCATGGCACTCTACCCAGGGTGACAGCTTGAGGCTCTGTCTCAAAAAAAAAAAAAGAAAGAAACACTCTGTGTTTTCTCAAAAAATTTAATATACGGGGCAGCGCCTGTGGCTCAAGGAGTAGAATGTTGGCCCCATATACTGGCGGTGCAGGGTTCAAGCCTGGCCCCAGCCAAAACTGCTAAATAAATAAATAAATAAATAAATAAATAAATTTAATATATAGGGACAGACAATTAAGATCACGAACTCATTGTGGAAAAAGTGCTACATACCTCAGTGCTGAATAGCGCTATGGTCAACTTCAAAGTACTCTCCTTGGGAAGCTATGCTTCAAAGCAATTTTGGAACTCTTTTTCTGGAATGGCCATCAGAGCTGTCACTGTACACCCTCTGACAATTAAGTCTGAGAATTCATCCTAGAAAAAATGCTATGTACCTTATTGCTGAATATCACTACGGTCACCAGAAGGCCAAGGAGAGTACTTTGAAGGTGACTGTAGGGATATTCAGCAATGAGGAATGTAGCAGTTTTTCTAGGATGAGCTCACACACTTAGTGTGAGGCCTTATAGAATTATCATTTGATTCAGCAATTTCACTTCAGGGCATATACACAAAGGAATTGACAGCGTGGATGCAAAAAGCTATTTGTCCACCCACATTCACAGTAACGTTATTCACAATAGTGAAAAGAAGGAAATAACCCACATACCCATCAAAAAATGAGATATGTGTGTATATATATATATATATATATATATATATAAAATTTATATATTCATACAATGAAATATTCAGCCTTAAGAAACAATGAAATTCTCTGCTTGGCACCTGTGGCTCAACGGGCTAAGGCGCCAGCCACGTACACCTGAGCTGGCGGGTTCAAATCCAGCCTGGGCCCGCCAAACAACAATGACGGCTGCAACCAAAAAATGGCTGGGCATTGTGGTGGGCACCTGTAGTCCCAGCTACTTGGGAGATGGAGGCAGGAGACTCGCTTGAGCCCAAAAGTTGGAGGCTGCTGTGAGCTGTGATGCCACAGCACTCTATCCAGGGTGACAGCTTGGGGCTCTGTCTCAAAAATAAAAGAAACAATGAAATTCTGATACATGCTACAACATAGATGAACCCGGATAACATTAGGCTAAGTGAAATAAGCCAGACACAAAAGGACAATATTGTACAATCTCACTCTACGAGGTACCTTGTGTAGTCACAGTCCATAGGGACAGACAGTGGGGTGGCAGTTACAGAGGGGTTGCGTGCAAGGAAAAATGGAGAGTTTGGGATGACAAAAAAAGTTCTGGAGATGTACATGGTGATGGTTGCACAACAATGTAAATGAATTTAATGCCACGGAACAGCATACTTAAAAATGGTTAAAATGGTAAATTTATTTTATTAGGATTCTCTAGAAAAACAGAGCCAGTAGGATATACATACATATAGGATATCTGTGTGTATACACACACACACACATATATATGAAAAATAAAATTTATTATAAGGAATTGGCTTATGTTGGACTGAGAAGCCCCAACAGCTGCATTCAGCATTCTGGAGACCTGGGAAAGTAGAAGGTGTAGTTCCAGTGTGAACTGGAGTCCCAAGGAAGACTGATGTTCCAAGCTGAAGACTATCTGGCGAGAGAGAGCAAATTCTCCCTTACTCAGTCTTCTTGTTTTATTCAGGCCTTCAAGGGCTTGGATGAGACCACATTAGGGAGGACCATCTGCTTCACTAAGTCTATAGATTCCAATGTTAATCTCACCCCAAAGCAGCCTCACAGACACATCCAGAATAATGTTTAACCAAATATCTAGGTGCCTTGTGGCCCAGTCAAGTTGATAACTAAAATTAACCATCACATTTATGTTATAAGTGCTTTGCCACACTGGAAAATATAAAAGAAGAAAAAAAAGAACCCGGGAAGTCCAACTCCCTTGTTGACAGATGAGCCAAGACATGATTTGCCTTGAATTGCCCAACTACCAGAATAGCCAGAAAAACCAAACCTGGGTGTCCTCCACCTGGTCCTAAGAGCTTCCCCAAGGCACTTTGGTGGAGCTCAGACCATCACCTGCTCAGCCTCTGTATCCTAAAACCCCTTTTAATCCTCTGACTATCCACTTGGGTTTCTACGTGGAGTCTGTCTCTTTTGCAAGGGTGGGGATAAAAAGGTGGGGATGGGACAGGGGCCCAGACTACAGCCCTATCTATTGGAAGGTGATGTGCAGGACACCTGCTCAGAGCAGAGTGAGGAAGGTAGCCGCCCTTTCATGGAGATGAGGGATTATGTAGGAACTTTGCCCATTGATGGTCTCCTGTCCTCCTCCAGGGCTGGTCAGAGATTTCCCTCCTTTCACCCACAGCCCAGCATCTCTCTCTCCTTATGCACTGCCTGTGATCACCAGCTGCTGAGGTTTTCTGGATGTGTGGCCTCCCAAGATAGACTATAAATGCCCTGAGAGCAGGGAACACGTCTTCTGTGCAAATGTTACCCTCCCCAACACTATCTCAGCATCTGCCAAGCATCGGGCACAGGGCTTGGCACTCAGTAGCCTAGAAAGTTCAGGAAACTGTCACTGGTTGCTTCATACTCCCAGGTTCACGAATCTTGTCAGAAGGTGCACCTTGCAAATGTGTCTAGTTGCTTTCCTGGTAACTATGGAGATCCTGGAAGGCCAAATCTTTTTTTTTTTTTTTTTTGAGACAGAGCCTCAAGCTGTCACCCTGGATAGAGTGCCTTGGCATTACAGCTCACAGCAACCTCCAATTCCTGGGCTCAAGCGAGTCTCCTGCCTCTGCCTCTGAAGTAGCTGGGACTACAGGCGCCCGCCACAATGCCCGGTCATTTTTTGGTTGCAGCCACCATTGTTGTTTGGCGGGCCCAGGCTGGATTCGAACCCGCCAGCTTAGGTGTATGTGGCTGGCGCCTTAGCCCATTGAGCCACAGGCGCTGAGCCTGGAAGGCCAAATCTTGGGAGAGATAGTAAGGAAGGACTTGAGTGGGGCCTGGGAATGGGCAACGGGGTAAGCGGAGGCAGGTCACAGACCCCATGAGAGGGGCAGGGAAGATTGGTGAGGAAGCTGAAGGCTGTCACCTGAGGAAAGAGCCAAATGCTAGGGACAGGTGAGTGCAACTGAGGCAAGGAGGGATCATCGCTACTTTCATGCCCAGGGCTGGTTCTACTGGTGTGGGCACAAGTTGTGGGGCAGATTCCCTCAACCTTGCCCTGAACTTTCCTATATCTCCCAAGCCAGAGGATGATGTCAGGAGGATGAGAATAAAGATTTATAGAGCATTGCCGGGTCACCCTCAGCTTTGATCAGAGACAGACAACCAGAGTCAACTTCTGCCTCTAGACAGAGACTTGCAAAAATTCACTGCCTCCCACCTTCCTTTCCTATACTATTCTAGAATTATTATTTTTTTTTTTTTTGAGAAAGACTCTCACTATGTCACCATCGGTAGAGTGCCATGGCATCACAGCTCACAGAAACCTCAAACTCTTGGGCTTAGGCAATTCTCTTGCCTCAGCCTCCCAAGTAGCTGGGACTACAGGTGTCCACCACAATGCCCAACTATTTTTTTTCTGTTGCAGTTGTCATTTTATTTAGCTGGCCCAGGCTGGGTTCGAACACCCAGCCTTGGTGTATATGGCCAGAGCCGTAACCACTGTGCTACAGCACTGGGTCACTATTCTAGAATTTATTGAGAAAAACTGTGAAAGACTGAAACGGGCAAAGATTCCTGAGTTTCTTTTCTAGGCATCGTCTAGCCTAGAGGACCCTGCCTGAGTTGTCTGAGTCTATGGGGATCTATACCTTTTATTGTCTTTGACGATGTGGCATCTTGGTAGAGAAGGAAATTAACTTATGGAGGGCTGATGCTGAGGTAGGAAATTCCTGTTTGTACACATGCAAATGAAGACTCCAGTCCTGCTTCTATTAGTAAATTCCTTTCAGCATCCCTGATTGTCTGTATATGTGTTTGTCATTTGGATTCTCCTATGAACTAGTTGTAACATCTTACTAGTTCTCTAGTTAATTAACGAATTGAATGCAGCCACTGACGTGTTCATTTTGTATTTGCAAAAGAGTAATGATTTTACCTTTTAAAAGCTATCCTTTGGGAGGTGCCTGTGGCTCCCCGCCCCAGCCAAATTGCAACAACAACAAAAAAGAGCGGGCGCCTGTAGTCCCAGCTACCCGGGAGGCTGAGGCAAGAGAATCACCTAAGCCCAGGAGTTGGAGGTTGCTGTGAACTGTGACACCATAGCACTCAACCCAGGGAGATAGAGTGAGACTCTGTCTCTAAAAAAAAAATAAAAAATAAAAACCAAAAACTATCCTTTAGGCTCAGTGCCTGTAGTTCAAGCAGCTAGGGTGCCAGCCACATACATCTGAGCTGGAGGGTTCGAATCCAGCCCAGGCCTGCCCAACAACAATGACAACTACAACCAAAAAATAGCCGGGTGTTGTGGCGGGAACCTGTAGTCCCAGTTACTTGGGAGGCTGAGGCAAGAGAACTGGTTAAGCCTAAGAGTTGGAGGTTGCTGTGAGCTGTGATGCCATGACACTTTACCCAGGGCAACAGCTTGAGACTCTGTCACAAACAAACAAACAAAAAAACAAAACCTATCCTTTAATAGTACTATTTTTAGAGACATGTTTTCGCTATGTTGTCCAGGCTGGTATCAACCTCCTGGCCTGAAGTAATCCTCCTGCCTCAGTCTCGTAAGTTGCTGGAATTATAGGCATGTATCACCATGTCCAACCTTTAACTTTTTAAATATGTGTTCTGTGCTTAAGCTGAAGGAAAATAGAAAGGGAAGGAGGAAAGCAGGGAAGGAAAAGCGGGAAAGGGGGTGGGGGAAGAAAACAAAAGAAAAGCCAAAAGGGGAAGGATTGAGGGGCAGATATGGGAAGAGGGACGAGGAGAGAGGAGGAAAGAGCAAAATTAACAAGGGAGGAAGTGAGAGAAAAGACTCTCATATACAACCCTTGAAGGGAAGTCTTTCTTCTGAGTCAGCTATGAGAGGTCCTCTCAGGCCCTTAGTCCAAGAAGGAAATTATTTTCTGCCTCTGTCGTTTCCCAGGTCACCAGTTATATTAAGCCAAGGTCCCTTGGTGACTGCTGTCTATAATTTTTCCATTCCCCACCCTTTTGAGTCAGATTGCAAAATAAGGACATTTTGAAACTTGGATTCTTCACGATCAAGGCTGTGGAGTGTGACCCAGGACTCTTTCAGGCCCCATATAACAGGGCACGGTCTTTACTGAGGGCCCTGTTTAGATCAGGAACAGCAAGGCAAGCAGAACCACCAAGCTGTTTCCACAGGTACTCGCCCCGCAACTTGGCCACTTGGGGAGGTCATACAACATTCCAGGCCTTTCTCTGGCAGGAGGGTAGGGCTACTCCTGTGGTGCCTTTCCTGGGGTTAGAAGCAGGCTCTTTGCCCTGGAATGTCTCTAATTAGTCTGACACAGATCTGAAATTTGCAGAGCGAGCTGTCATCATTCTAACAAGCCCCTTCAGCACACGACCCCAACCTATCTTCCCAAACTTACTTCCCGCCACACCTGCCCTGCATCCTGTGCTTCTGGGGGCTAGCCTGCTTGGCACTCTCTGCATGTGCCAAATTTGTTCATACTTCCATGCCCTTGTGCTCGCTGTTCTCTCTGCTTGGAATGTCTTTTCCCTTTCTTTCTTTTCCATTCAATGACATCATACTCAAGCTTTCCTCTTCCGGGCAGGGTGAATTATTTCCTCCCTTGAGCCTTCATGTGTAGTTTATATATATATCTGTATTTAGACACAACACTCATCACACTGGTTTGTAATTGCTTGCCTGTCTGCCAGTCTGTTCTTCAAGGGCAAGAGCCCAGGCTTATTATTCATGGCCTGTCCTGGTTCTTGGCATAGTGCCTGGAACATTCATTTAGTCATTTCACAAATGTTTTGAGCACTGACTATGTGCCAGGCTGTTTTCTAGGTGCTGAGCTGTGAACAAAACTGATAAAGTTCTCTGTTGTTGGGGGGCTTATGTGCTCGTTAGGGAGGCAGACAACATACAGATAAACAGAAATCAATAATATGTTAGGGAATGATAAGTATTAGAAGAAAATCAAAGGGTTTAAGGGCCCAGAGAATGATGGAGGGTGTTATTTCAGACAGGATAGTCAGAGAAAGCCTCTCTGATAAAGTAGCATTTAAATAAAGACTTGAAGGAGGTGAGGGCGTGGAGCATGTGGGCATCTGGGGAACCTCATTCCAGGCAGCAGGAACAGTAAATGCAAAAGTCCCCAGGTGGAAGTGTGTCTTTTGTGTTCAAGGAACAGCAAGGGGGCCAATATGGCCAGAGAGGAGTGGCAGGAACAGCAATAGGAAATGAGCTCCAAGAAATAGGGTGGCCAAGATGAGTGCTTCGGCTTTTACTCCAAGTGAGATGAGGAACTATCACACGGATGTGAACAGACAAGAGGCCATCTAACTTAAATTCACCTGACTTCCTGTATACTCGTTGGGGAACAGACTATCCATGGTGGGTTTTCTTTCTTTTTTTTTTTTTTTTTTGAGACAGAGCCTCAAACTGTCACCCTGGATAGAGTGCTGTGGCATCACAGCTCACAGCAACCTCCAATTCCCGGGCTCAAGCGAGTCTCCTGCCTCCACCTCCCAAGTAGCTGGGACTACAGGCACCCGCCACAACGCCTGGCCATGTTTTGGTTGCAGCCATCATTGTTGTTTGGCGGGCCGAGCTGGATTTGAACCAGCCGGTGGCTGGTGCCTTAGCCCATTGAGCCACAGGTGCCGAGCCCATGGTGGGTTTTCACCAAGGTCATTTGTAACGTGGAAACAGGTGCTAGTGGCCCTTGAGGACAGTGTGATCTTGTACTTGATTGGAGAGTAAATAGGGGAGTTTGTTTCCTTGACTCTGTGTTCCTCTCCTTCTCCTTCCTACAAGAAGCGCCCCAGCTGATGAGGGCTTTTTGTTCCTGGGCACTGAATGAGCCTGGACCACACAAAATCATGGGAAATAGAGAACCCTGGCCTGCTAAACTGAGAGATACTGACCTGGCCTGTAACAGTTCACCCAGAAAGTCAGACAGACTTCCTGGAAGAGGGAGACTCAACTATCCAGTAATTAATAAAAGGCAACCATGGTAGGAGGAACCAGCCTTACCCAACCCCAACATTCTGACAGCTTGAAAGGTGGCTCTGAGTCACCTTTAGGCCTACCATGACAAATGAGCACTAATAAAAGCCTGGCTGAAGGAAAGAATGACTGATTTCAACTATTCGCTCCTTTCAAGGCCCTTTCCAGACACATTTTGCAGATTCTCACGGTCAATAACCCACGAAAGTTGAAGATGCCATCTCTCCACCCCTCCAAAGAATGGAATCTCTAATGGTGGAATTTCACTCGGGCTCCTAAAGTGCCCTTGGGGAAAGGACTTACGGGAATGTCTCTATTCTCATTATTTAAAAAAGGCTCCTAGTCCCACCGCCCTTCTCCCAGGGAGGCACGCGCAGACCGCGGACAGGTGAAGGGGGCCTCGAGCAGGAGCAGAGCTCAGGACTGGCGGATCCGCCCAGGTCCCAGGGCCCTGCGCAAGTGGTGGGTACTGTCGCGTGCAATGGGGGCCGTAGCCCGGCAGAGGGCGCAGAGGAGCCGCCGGGCCCCCTCCTCTCACTACCCAATCGGCTGCGCTTGCTGAGCCGCCGCGCGTGCGTGGGCGCCGTCGGGAAGGCCGCCGCCTGCCCGGGTCCGCGGCTGCTGCGGCCTTAGCCCCATTTCCGGTCACCTTAGTCCTCCGCCCGCAGGCGTTCCTGAACATGCCAGAGCCACACCCTCTGTAGGCCGCCCCGCCTAACTTCCCCTGCAGGTGTAGCCACTGGGGGCGAGTGAGGGACGGGGCCCGGGAGGATTGGCGGCTTTGTAGACGGAAGCTGCGGGTGAGAGGCCATAGCCATTGCCTCAGGCCTGCGTGGACCCGGGCCTTGGAGCTGGGTGCTCCGTTGGGGGCGAAGAGTAGAGCCCAGGGTGGAAGGCATCTCCGCTGTTTACTTCTGCAGGGACTGGCAACTGATAGGTACTTGAGTGGGTGAATGAATAAATAAAAGAAATGGAGAGTGGCCTGTTTGCCTAAACCCAGCTCTGGCCAGTCCTGGGCTAACACTTCAGTGTCAGCAGAGTTTGCCACCTTGCTGCTTATCTCCTCCCCCACCCTCGCCTCCTATCTTCCCACACCTTACAGCGTTCCCCTTTCACTTCCAAATCCTCTGTCTTAGCTTTCAAAGCTCTGTATAGTCTTGCCTCATCCCACTGAAGGGGTGCAGAATATGCCACCCCAAAATATGCCACTTTGATTATTTTTAGTTGAAGACAATTGAGAAGAAGCAGATACAAGAAAAGCTCTCTGCCCTCCCCCTATTTGCCTAAAAGCAGAACATAAACATACAAGGGTGTCCCTCTTCCCTCTCCACCAGGAAGGACAAAGGTTGGTCACAGAAGACAGCTTTAGACCCTTATCAGCCTGGAGATGGCACCAGAGGAATCCACACGAGAAGCTTGACTAGCCTTTGTTTACCACTAGTTTCCGGTTTATTTGTCTCCCCACAACGTGCTGTCCCTAGAGACTCAATGTCCTTTTCCTTTTATCTGGTGGTTTCTCTAAAATTACATTGTTCTTTGTTGAAGACGCTGTATAAGCCAGAGTTTTATGCCACCTCTTTAAGATTTTCTCATTTTCCCTGAGTTATCTCCCATATATATGTGAGGTTTACACGTTAATAAAACCTCTGTTTGGTTTTCTCATTAATCTGTCTTTTGTTATGGGGTCCCAGCTAAGACTCAGAAAGGTAGAGGAAATGT
Source organism: Perodicticus potto (assembly GCA_963574655.1). Taxonomy (NCBI): domain Eukaryota; kingdom Metazoa; phylum Chordata; class Mammalia; order Primates; family Lorisidae; genus Perodicticus; species Perodicticus potto. The sequence goes on along the minus strand of CAUYRH010042811.1, from coordinate 68,666 downwards.
AATATTTTCTCCCCCATATGACCTTATAATACATGGCATGCTCTTCTACTTGAATCTGCTACATTGCTACTCTAAATCTGCTCAGGTGAACATTGCTGGAACTGGCCTTCCTCCCAGTTCAAGGGGAGGTGCCCACCCCCTCTCCCCATCAGGAACATCTTCGTTTTTCTCTCAGCACCTCCAATCTTTCTTTCTCCAAGCGCAGTCTTAAATCTCATTCAGTTCCTCCAGGAAGCATTCCCTGACTTTCCCAGCCCATAGTGGGTTATCTCAGCTCTGACCTCAATCGCATCCTGGACCCTTTTGTTGCACTGGTTATCCTGTTGTGCTTTGTCATATGGTACTTATGTGCCTGTCTTTTCTCTCCTACTAAATAGTAAACATTTGGAAGACAGAGTTCAAGTCTCACATTTATCCTTCTTTCTCCCCATTTGTTGAGTACCTACATAATACCAGGTATAAAGTTTAGCATACAGAATCCCATAGGAATCAAGAATACAATCTCCACAATGAAGCTAGGGAGAAAAGAAGACACATGGGGCTTGAGAAAAAGTAGAGAATATGGTTTCCTCAAGGAGCATTCACTAGGAAAGTCTCAAATGACTTCCTTTGGGAGCACTCAGCATCCTGGATTAGGAAGCAGTCTCATTCTTTGAGGGAGTGGCTGCCCATTCATGGAGCCATTCATACACCTATTCCTTCCTTCATTCATTTGATAAAAATTTCTTGAGTCCTCACTTTATCCAGGTGACTCATGGGTTTGGTCATACTGCAGCCAAGGGCTGTCTGGGTTGTGTGTGTGAGAGAGAGGGAGAGAAAGAGAGAGTGAGTGAGTGTATTGGGTGGGTGGTGGGGAATACCAGGAGCCTGGAAAGATTTCGGGGTGAGTTGCTTCTTTGTTAGTTCCTGTTCAGAGGAATAAGTCCCTGCTGGAAATGGTCTTGGGAACTATGGAGTCTGTGTAGCAAGGGCAAAAAAAAAAAAAAAAAAAAAAAAACATGGTATTTCTTGGAGGGAAGGATGACATCAACCTTGCCTCAGGTAAGGTGCCACACTCTGCCTGTGGTTCACTTTGGAACAGTTTACTTTGCCAAAGAGCACGTTCACTTTAAAGCCCTTTTCTTCCTTGATCATTTAGAGCTTTCCAAACAGCCTTGTGTGGTATTAGGTCCATATGTCAGATGAGAAAGCTGAGGCTAGGAGACTTATGATTTCCCCACAGTCTATACCAGGCTTGGTTGCCCCAGCTTCATTGGGAGGAGCTGTGTCCTAGATACCTTTAGGACCCTATATCCTCCACTTTAAGCCTGGCATGTAGTAGATGCTCAGCCTGCTCTGTCTGCAGGTTGACCAGGCCCACTGAAGCACTAGTCAGAGGAGAGGACTCTCTGGCCCCTGGGACACAGCATTTTAAGTTTCAGACCAAAGTGATGGCCTTCATTGTATTTGGCCACAAGCAGCTGTCTAGCTCTCAGAAATTAGTGATAACTAATTACTAAATCCAAACTCCAAATGATTTCTAAACTCCAATCTTAATGCTCAAATTCTAACTCCTCCTTTAAACCTTTCATTCCCTCATTCTAATGAGAATACTTCAGTCCATGCTTTAGGGCAACTCAGCCCCTCTCAAATTCTCACTAGTGTCCAGCTGCGATCTCTAATGTCCTTTCTATAGCCTGCAGTGGGTCCAAGCATCCTGGAGCAAGGAGAAGGTCCAAACTATGGGTGCACATAGGCAAGGAGGCACTGGTAACACCACGAATTTGTCTTAATATGAAAGCGACCCCCTTTCCTCCCCAAGTACCCAGGCCATCATGTCCCTAGGGCCTTTCTGGAAGGAGGAAGAAAAGTGGTGTTAACCCTTCTAGATATTTTTGAGAGAGGCCTGAAACAGGCAAGGCTTACCCTAATAGCTGAAGCATTAATGGAAGGAGTCCAGGTATTCAGGTATTCATTCTTTCCAGGAGAACAACTAAATGGGCCAGGACACCCTGGCAAGCCAGGTGGATCAAATACAATCCCTGCCCTCAGGCAGACTGCTGTCTAGAGGCAACCGTTTCTTTTCGTTGAGTACTTGCAAGGAGTTAGGTACCTGTGTTAAGCACTTTCTGAGTTATATTTTATTTAATTGTTATAAATTATGGAAAAGGAACTATTTTAGCATTTTTGTGAATGAGGAACCTGAGGCTAGCGCTAGTAAAGAGCAAAGTCAGAGAATGAAAGGCTCCAATGTCCCCTTTCCTTGCATTGCCTCTGGGCAGGGCCGGGCAGGGGAGAGAACTTTCAGGTAGGTAGTTCCTGATTCAATTCGCCTCTGGCACAACCTAATGCCTAACAGCAAGTTGTGGAGCCAGGTGATTGGTCTATCTCTCTCTTTCTCCAAGGCCACGCCCACCCAGGTAGGAATTAAGGCTTAGCCTATCAGGTTGAAGATCGGGGACAGGGCTGTTAAAGTGGCCACGTGGCATGCTCAGTCTAAGCCATGGCCCCAGAGCTCTGTTTATTGATTACTACTTCTTTCTCTAGTGTTGTATTCATGTTGACCACCAGGGTGCCAAGCCACAGGACAGCTTCCCATTAAAGTCACCCTCAGTGTGGGCTTGCGTGTCCGCAAAGCGCAAAGTTCTGCCTTAAAGGAAGCAATTCTGCTTCCACATTATGATCGCTGTAAAATGATGCGGTTTTTTTAACCGGTTTATCAGGCAGCTGCTCTCTGCCCAGCTTGTGGAAAGGGGAGACCTCTTCCCTTAAGGTGTTTAAACATGATCATAAAAAATATGATCTAATAGCTAGGGTATAATAATAATAATAATAACAAATCACATCTATAGAGCACTAACTACCCACCAGGTGCTGCAGCTTTTAACAGGAGTATCTCATTTAATGCAGAGTAACATCACCACACATCACAGCAACTTTCCTCTCACAATACATAACAGAGTGGGAAGAGCTGGTGAAATGGCATTACAGGAACTTATATTCAAATCTGTATCCTGTCAAATGCTAGCTGTACGATGCTTGGAAGTTATTTAACCAGTCTGAACCTCAGCTTCCATAGCCACAAAATGTGCATATTTCATACACCTATGATAAAGAGCCATTTGTGGGGGCTAAAAGGGATTATGCCCACGAAATCCTTGAAGCACCTAGCAGGGTGTCTGTCTTCTCCAGGGATTCTCTATTTTGACATAGGTGCTGTTTGCCCACATTTCTCCCAGGGGATCCGCATCTTTCAGAGAAGTTTCCTGCAGAGAGCTGAGGCATGGAGATGCTAGACCACACAGGCGAGCCCAAGTCCTGAGTGCCAGGACAGAGCTCTCCACTGGTACAGACAGACTCAGTCCATGTAGATGGGGAGGAACAGGTGGGAAAAGAGGTTGATGGAGCCTCCTCTGTTAATGTCCTGCCAACCCCCATACCACACTCCAACCCAGAACAGAGCAACTGTCCACTTAGACTCCTTCCTGCCTACTGAGACTTTTCCCATCCTTTCCAACACACTTGTTCAGCTGATGGATGAGAACCCTGCAGGATCCTTGCCCAGAATGAGAAGAGCACTACAATCAGGCATACAGGGTCAGCAGTTAAGAAAGTCTGTGTTTGTTAAAGCTGACCCTTGTATTATTCACATGTAGCAAAATTTATCCTGAGTAAACATCAAAGGAGTGGGCAAAGATGCCGTCCAAGCATGTTCATTCACTGGAGAGTCACTTAGGATTGCAAAACAATGGACACAAACTAAATGTCCAACAATGGGGGTCTAGTGAGTGAAACTGTGGCCTCTACTCTGCAATATTAGGTAGCCATTAACGGTTCTACTATAAAATAATATTTTGTGACCTGGGGAAATAACAAAAGAGTAAAAAGCAGGCCAAAATATCAGTGAAGTCCTCCAGGAAGAGGAGGTGAGGGTTAGCTCTCTGACTTTGCCACCAAAGAAAATGTGGCCTGGACTTGCTTGGTTTGTAGAGCCAACGCTCAGCTGCCTATAAGAAGTTTGTCTAATACAGGTTTCAGAAACTGGGTTCCGATTCTCCTTCTTTCCTCTATCAGTTTTATTGGTTTGTAGCTTTATTGGTTTGATCTTGATACTTGCCTGTCAGCCTCAGGGCCTTTTTTTTTTTTGAGACAGAGCCTCAAGCTGTCACCCTGGATAGAGTGCTGTGGCATCACGGTTCACAGCAACCTCCAATTCCTGGGTGCAAGTGAGTCTCCTGCCTCCACCTCCCAAGTAGCTGGGACTACAGGCGCCCGCCACAACGCCCGGCCATTTTTTGATTGCAGCCGTCATTGTTGTTTGGCGGGCCCGGGCTGGATTCGAACCTGTCAGCTCAGGTGTACGTGGTTGGCGCCTTATCCCATTGAGCCACAGGCGCTGAGCCAGCCTCAGGGCCTTTACACAAACTGTTCCAGGTGAAAGAACCACCCCCCCAGTGCATATTCCCCTTAAAACACGCACATATGCACACACACACACACACATGGACACACGCCTGTCAGCTCGGTCATCACGGCACCTAGAAAGTCTTCCTTGACTCCCCTGACAAGTTGGTCTCCTCTCTGACACATCCTCCCAGCACCATCTACTTCCTTCTCCTTTGCTGCTCTTGCTCATGCTACGATTTTACATTTATTTGTGTCACTATCTGATGGATATCTTCCTCCTTGAATGCTGCCTCCATCCATGATGACAGGGATCATGTCTGTTTATGCTCCCCCTCTATCTCTGCCACTCGGCATGTTCTTGCCACAGAGATTCTCAATAAATATTGATACGTAGCTAGAGGAATGGCTGATGAGATGGACGGAGGGATGAGCCTGCCAGATATGACAAGCAGGAGCAGGGGGAGTGATTACAACCGGTAGGCCTCCGAGGCAGAAGATAGCTTGGAATCAGGACAGGCTCTATCTAGATATAGCAGAGTAGGTGGCTGCCTGTCACGCAATTTCAGGGTCACTGGGAAGGCCCTTCCCCACCTCCACTCTAGTGCCTGACAGTCCTTTTACAGAAGGAGGCAAAGTCTTTTTTTTCCCTTTAGGTGTGCAGAGCCTGGGCTTGAATCCTACACTCCGTGGCTTACATTCATTCTGTGGGGCAAATGACGGACAGAGGTTACCCTCAGAGCAAATTGTGGTATGGGGGAGGGGCTGTGCAAGGAGTGGGAGGGGCAGAGGACCCACAAAGGGGAAAAGACACAGCAGAGGCCAACCTTGACCTGCAGCATCTTCGCCTTTGCCTCACACAGCCCATTCCTACTGGGTATTAACAGCCTTTTTGGTAAACCTGGTTCTGCAGATATTTGACGTCTGGAAAAATTTCAACAAAGATGGCGTTCAGAAGCCTGGCTCGGAGGCCCCAGGATGACAACCTAATTATGTTCCTTTTAATAGCTCCTTCCCAAGTGCTCAGTCAGGGACATCTGCTCTGCCGCACCTTCAGGGAGGAATATTTTTAACACCGCCATGCCACAAAAGGAAACTTCTGAAGGCTGGAGGAAAATGGCCTCTGCTTGCTAGTGCCTCAGGGCCCAGGTAGGGCCTAATGCTCTCCTTCCCCCACCTCTCCCCAACCCCCAGACAGGGGCAGGCTGCCTCTCACAAGCACAGGAGGTGTTGGTTTACTAGGAAGTGGTCTTTAAAAAAAAAAAAAATCTTCCTTTTTCAGTTTTCACAGAGGTAAAAAATCCAGTGTGCCAGGCTGCCTCGCCCAGCTTTCTATGTAAGCAGGGTGTTGAAAATAACCACGGAGAGCAGAGCGAACTTTAGGATGCCGGCATTCTGTGCTCCCTGCTGGGCCCTGAGAGTCAAGGTGCTCTCTGTCCTGGCCACTCTACCCAGGAACTGTGCTCACCTCCACACTCCAGGTAGGGTCCCTTACCCAGACACTTGTTACATTAGAGGACCCTGGAATCAAAGAGAAAAGTGCAAGGAGCCCAAGAGACAATCCACTCCAAACCCTCTCCTCCCTTTCCACAGACAGGTAAGCTGAGGCCCCCTCAAGGAGTTAGCAGATAGAGCTTGTTTGGGTGACAAGCTCTGTTTGTTAGTTTATCGAAACACACTGGCAGACTTTTGATTAAGAGGTGACCTCTTTATGTAGGAAGCCAATTCTGTTTGACTGAGGAGCACCCTGGGAGCAAGGGGGAGCAGCAGCTCATCAAAAAGGAGCTGCTGAGTTTTGGGGGCACTGTGTCGGGTTTGCACTGGGACAGTCGGTCCATAACTGTTTATTATCATGGTGGCTGCTTTTTTTTATCAGAGGCTCCAGCACATCATAGAGCACTATGCGGCTTTTGTGCTTATATTTCCTCAAGTCCTTCCCACACTCCTAGTGAAATCAGAAGCAGCAGCATTTCTAGGCAAGTGCCAAGGAGCAAAGAACGAAGGCTGCTGCCTCACCCCCCCCCCCCAAGAAGTCTTCATTTCCCAGCCCAGAAGCTGGTGGCCCTCAGGCTCAGCACTGGGCCTCCCCATGCACATATAGTTTTTGTTGCTTCTTCCCTTCAGCTCTCTCTTGACTGTCGTCAACATTCTTGGTCCCCTCTTCACCCTTCATCTTTCTTCTTCAGCCTACATGGCTAACCTGATGCCCATTTTGGGGGCCTTCCTTTATTCAAATTCTAGGAAGAGGGAATCTGATGGACTCAGTTTGCCCTCAGGTTAAGATACCCTCCCTCGGCTCAGCGCCTGTGGCTCAAGGGTCTAAGGCGCCAGCCACGTACACCTGAGCTGGCGGGTTCGAATCCAGCCCGGGCCCGCCAAACAACAATGACGGCTGCACCAAAAATGGCCGGGCGTTGTGGCGGGCACCTGTAGTCCCAGCTACTTGTGAGGCTGAGGCAGGAGACTCGCTTGAGCCCAGGAGTTGGAGGTTGCTGTGAGCTGTGATGCCATGGCACTCTGTTCAGGGTGACAGCTTGAGGCTTTGTCTCAAAAAAAAACAAAACAAAACAAAAGATACCCTCCCTCTGGGGTGCCAACGTCTGGATGTACTGGTCTTGGCTCAGGTGTCTTCAGGGCCAATCCTATCCACTCTGCCTGATGGTGAGCCCACACTGCTTCTCCAAAGGGACTCAGGGCCTGGGGGGCAACCCACTGCTTGGCCTGGGCAGTACTCAGGGGTGCTGCAAATGCAGAAAAAAACAGGGCAGCCATATGGCTGGGCAAAGGTGGGGAAAGATTTTGGCCCAAGATACTTAAAACTGAAGAAGCAAACAAGTAAGCATTCAGGAGGTGCCAGGATAGAAAACTCTCAGGGAGTGTTGAGGCTTTGAGGACGCGAGTATGTGGCAGGTTGGAGCCCCTGGTGAACTTGCCTTAATTACAACGTCCACCAAAGCCATGATCAATCAAGTTATCGATACAAGTTATTGAACAGACACTGTTCCATATGGCTTCCATTCATTAACTCATTTAGTTCTTACAATGCCCTCTGACTAAGTACCATTCTCATTTTACCTATGAAGAAACTGAGGCTCAGAAAGATTATGCAATGCTAGGGTTGCACAGCTAGTAAGTGCAGCAGCTGGGAGTCAAACCCAGGAAGCATATGTTCTTAATTAATTTCCTGTATTACCCCCTCGCCCCCGTAGAAGCAGGAGGTCACTGCACTACTACCATGCTGTTCAAGGGACACCATACAGTCCTAACTGCCTCAGAATTTCTCTTCTCAGTTCTTTTTTTTTGTAGTTTCTGGCCGGGGCTGGGTTTGAACCCGCCACCTCCAGCATATGGGACCAGCGCCCTACTCACTGAGCCACAGGCGCCGCTCTCTTCTCAGCTCTATCATGCTTGCCACCTTTCTTAGGATTCAGAAATTCCTGCTGTCAGACACTAATATAGTGGAGGATAGGTTACCTTGGAAGAGGCCTCTGCCCTGTCTAGTTAGACCTTTAGTCCTAAGTAGGTACAAAATAAGTGGGTGATTTTATGCTTAGGAAGGAGGGAGTTGTCAAAGGCTGGGGATTGAAGGAAGTAACAAGTAAAGGGATCTGGGGTTAACCTTGCACTTAGGCAGAGAAAGACACTAACACTTGGCTTGATTTGAGACTTCTCGGGGAAGAGCCTGAACACCCTCATACCTATCATTCCACCGTTATGGTCTGGGAGCAACACTAGCCCAGGGAACTTCCTGTGACAATGAAAATAAAAATGTTCTGTATCTGCTGCATCTAATTTGGTAATCATTAGCCACATGTGGCTATTGAGCCCTTGAAATTTGGCTAGTGTGGGTGGTGCTTGTCTCTTTGAGCTATCTGGTGCCATCCTGGTCGCTGCGGCGACATTTGTACCCGCCGCCACCATGACTGAGCAGATGACCCTTCGTGGCACCCTCAAGGGCCACAATGGGTGGATAACCCAGATCGCTACTACCCCGCAATTCCTGGACATGATACTGTCCGCCTCTCGAGATAAGACCATCATCATGTGGAAGCTGACCAGAGATGAGACCAACTATGGCATCCCATAGCGTGCTCTCCGGGGCCACTCCCACCTTGTTAGTGATGTGGTCATCTCCTCAGATGGCCAGTTTGCACTCTCAGGCTCCTGGGATGGAACCCTGCGCCTCTGGGACCTCACAACGGGCACCACCACAAGATGATTTGTAGGCCATACAAAGGATGTGCTGAGTGTGGCCTTCTCTGACAACCGGCAGATTGTCTCTGGATCACGAGATAAAACCATTAAGTTGTGGGACACTTTGGGTGTGTGCAAATACATGGTGCAGGATGAGGGCCACTCAGAGTGGGTGTCTTGTGTCCGCTTCTCACCCAACAGCAGCAACCCTATCATCGTCTCTTGTGGCTGGGACAAGCTGGTTAAGGTGTGGAATCTGGCTAATCGGAAGCTGAAGACCAGTCACATTGGCCACACTGGCTGTCTGAACACGGTGACTGTTTCACCAGATGGGTCCCTCTGTGCTTCTGGAAGCAAGGATGGCCAGGCCATGCTCTGGGACCTCAACGAAGGCAAGCACCTGTATACTCTAGATGGTGGGGACATCATCAATGCCCTGTGCTTCAGCCCCAACTGCTACTGGCTGTGTGCTGCCATCAGCCTCAGCATCAAAATTTGGGACATAGAGGGCAAGATCATTGTAGATGAGCTGAAGCAAAAAGTAATTAGTACCAGCAGCCAGGCAGAGCCACCTCAGTGCACCTCTCTGGCATGGTCTGCTGATGGTCAGACTCTGTTTGCTGGCTACACGGGCAACCTGGTGCGAGTGTGGCAGGTGACCGTTGGTACTCGCTAGAAATTACGGCACAAATAAAAAACTGGTTTGTCTGAAAGAAAAAAAAAGAAAGAAAGAAATTTGGCTAGTGTGACTAAAGAAGTAAATTCTAAAGTTTAATTAATCTAATTTTAAATAAAAATGGCCAGATGTGACTAGTGGTGATTATAATGGACAGGGAAGTTCTTGAGACCTCTGTTAGAATATATGTCCCACTGGAAGGATTATATCTTCAGCAATTATCTGCTAAGTTAGGTCAAGGAGTGCAAGCTAGGAACAAAGTCGTTAGGCAGGTACTTGGCCAGCATGGGCTTTAGGACCTGTAAGTCTGAACACCCTCGGACAGGGCGTGTGCTGTCGGGTCTCTATCTCCTCTTAGTTTAACTCCAGGGCTGAGTCACATCTTTTTCCATGTCCGGAAGACATGCTTAGTTGCAAACTCTGCCTTAGTAAAGCCCTTTAGAAGTTCTCAACCTTGTTTTAGCTGTTCCTTACAGCAGCGCTGAGAGACAAGATGGGCTTGATAATGCTGTGTCTATATTATGGGTAAGAAAATGCAGGTTCACAGAAGCCTCTAGGAAAGGCCACGCTCCAAAGCTAGTGCTACCTTCCCTGTCTCATTTGAATAGACATTGGAAGCCATGGGCTTGCATTCACGTTCTTCTTGCTGTAGAACTTTGCCTCGCCCTGGCTGCCTTCAGAGTGTCTCTTCCCCAGCACTCCAGTTTTGTTCAGCCATCACCTTGATCCATTTTTAATGCAACCCTGCTGCTGTGGCACGGCTTACTTTGTACAGTGTACCTGCTTGCTCTTCCTGCCTGCCTGAGCTTCCAGCCTTCTCCTGTGCTGCTAGAGTTGAACCCACTCGGGTCATCAGCAGATTTGGCTGGGTGAATTGGAAGGGAAAATAACCCTCCAACTCTGCCACTAGCCCATACCTGCAGTTCTAAACCTTCTCTCCACATCAAACCTGATCCCAGCCCCCTCCCAGTTTTCCATCAGCTTCATGCTGCTTATCTAAGCCTTCTGGAATTTCACACCTGCTTGACCCGTGCCCCCTTCCAGAATGACTGCCTCTGCCCCTTTCAACTACCATCAGGGCCCACACTCAAGTTTCCTGCCTCCCTGACCACTGCAGCCCCACTGAACTCCATCTGGCCCTCTGACTGCCCCACCACTTACTCCCCCTTTTTCTGGACTCAGTGTTTACACTACTCTTTGACAGAGTAGTCAAGGAAAGAGCCTGCCTACAATTAGGAGGTACAGGTTGTGTCAACTTTGGCAAGTAATAACTTGATCTGTGGGAGCCTTGGTTTCCAAATTTGGGATTTTCAGGGGTTGGGCCAGATTGATGATTTCTCAAACTGTTTTTCTCAGGAGGATTCCTCAAAGACCATAGAGGTGGGTGAGAGAGGGGAGCCCAGTCAGTTGGAGTTTTGGGATTTCCTCTCCTCTCTTCAGCCAGAGAACCCATTTTGAATGGATTGATAGACTAATCTAAATGCTGCTGGGAGAAGGAGGGGGAGGGAGGGAAGGAGAAGAAGGATAACTAGGAGGGAGGAAAGTGCCCCTGCCACTGAAGTATTCCGAAATTAGAAAAGGGGGCGTGTTGTTGAAAGTTAGCACATGGATGGTGAAATCGCTACGAATCCTTCTCATGCCATTCTTTTTTTTATTTTATTTTATTTTATTTATTTATTTATATTTTTTTGGTTGCAGCCGTCATTGTTGTTTGGCGGGCCCAGGCTGGATTCGAACCCACCAGCTCAGGTGTACGTGGCTGGTGCCTTAGCCCATTGAGCCACAGGTGCCGAGCCTCTCATGCCATTCTTGTTAGCTGACTGGTAGTTTTTACTGAGGAGCAACTCCTTCCAGCGTCAACAATAAGATACCTATAAGCTTGTCAAACTTCTATTTTTTTAGGTGTTAAATTAACTCAGCATGATAATTTCTGACCATTATTCACCCTGCAACTTCCGTTTCTTCAGACTAGACATTTCTTCACAAACTAGGCATGCAGAAATAAGCAATGGTTATATTGAAACTTAAAGGCAATTTTGAATGTCATTGTTACTACTAATTGGTTCATGACCTGGGTATTTTTTTTTTTTTTTTTTTTTTTTGAGACAGAGCCTCAAGTTTTCACCCTGGATAGAGTACTGTGGCATCACAGCTCACAGCAACCTCCAACTCCTGGGCTCAAGCGATTCTCCTGCCTCTGCCTCCCAAGTAGCTGGGACTACAGGCGCCCGCCACAACACCCGGCCATTTTTTGGTTGCAGCCTTCATTGTTGTTTGGCGGGCCGGACTGGATTTGAACCTGCCAGCTCAGGTGTACGTGGCTGGCGCCCCAGCCTGCTGAGCCACAGGCGCCAAGCCGACCTGTGTATTTTTTATTTAAATTGAGTTGTCTTTTTTTTTAAGGCTGCTTTTTTCTTTTTCTTTTTTTTCTTTTCTTCTTCTTCTTCTTTTTTTTTTTTTTTTTTTTTTTTATAGACAGAGTCTCACTTTATTGCCCACAGTAGAGTGCCGTGGCGTCACACAGCTCACAGCAACCTCCAACTCCTGGGCTTAGGCGATTCTCTTGCCTCAGCCTCCCGAGTAGTTGGGCCCACCACAACGCCTGGCTATTTTTCTATTTTACAGTTCGGCCGAGGCTGGGTTTGAACCCGAAACCTTCGGCATATGGGGCCAGCGCCCTACTCGCTGAGCCACAGGCTCCGCCCTAAGGCTGCTTTTTTCATTTCTTAATTTTTTGTTTTCATGAAGACATGTTCAAATTGATAGGAAGGAAGGGGGACAGGAGGCAGATCGAAAACTCCAGTGGCAGGAGATCCAAAAAGATTTTACAGCGCTAATATGGCAAGGTCTAACTTTTTTCATCCTGGGTGGCTTATAGGCTCCTTGCGGGCAAGACCCACATCCCATTCCCTGTCGTGTGCAGACCACATAACAGCGACCCAGTCAGTGCCTTTGGAAGGAAGGAAGGAGCCACGCTCACTCCCTTGTTCCCATTGGTGCTGTTGCATCATAGCTCCTACCCCAGCCAGACCAAAAGACCTGGATCTTGCACTTCTTGCACCTGCAGGCTGGTGGCAAACCCTCTTTCTGATTGGATAATCCGGTTGGTAGGTAGGGGTGAGGGAAGGCCCTCTGGGAGGCAGTGACTATAAAGTATAAAGAAATGGTGAAGCCCTGGGTGTGAGTTCTGCTTCCTCTGCTACCTCTGTGGTCTCTGACAGGTGACTGGAGTCCCACTGAACCTCAGATTTCTCAGCTCAGTGACAGTGCTTATGATTTGCTTAGTATTTTGAAACCAGATCTTATGTGGTATGTAGGGCAGGTGGGTAGGGTCAGAAGAAATTGCCCACTTGCCCTGAGGCATTGTGTGCTTGCTCGGTGTGGGAGGCTGGAAAGAGTCATTGTTTCTTCAGAGTCCACATGGTCAAGGTGGAAACCACAACTGAAAGATTCATCCTTGAGTTGTAAGAAGCAATCACTTCCTAAAAAAATCCACATAGTAAGATGAACATAAAAACCACCACAGAGTGACAGAGGCCAGAGGAGCTGCTTCAGGAGGGAGGGGCAGGGAAAGGGTTCACAGAAGGAAGCCAGGGACCAGCCACTGTGACCAGCTCAGAGCACAGGGCCTCATCCTCTCCCTGAAATGGCTTCATTTCTGATACCCACCTCCCAGTTTCCAATCATTTCCTCTTCTTCCTCGTCTGACATCTAATCCTGGGAAAACGAATGATTAATGTAATAATACTGAACATAATGAGATGCAGTTCAACACAACGTACTAAGCATTACATTTGTACACTTATTTCTTACAGTAACAAGGCAAAATAGGACTGCTGTACCCATATTTTAGATGAGAAGCCTGAGGCACAGAAAGATCAAGGAATATTCCCCAGGCCCACCACTAATGAATGACAAAATAGTATTCAAACCTGGGTCTTTGCTTCTAAATCTTTAACGATTCAGCTCTATCTCCCAAATCAAAGAATGATAGAAAGGAGGTCCAGAGGAACCAATAATTTGCTTGAATCCCACAGTTCATCAATGGCAGATCTGGAATTCAAACCCAGGTAAGTCTCCATCACCAACCACAGCTCTTTCACCTGCTGCGTACACTCTTGGACTGCCTCTAGGACTGCTCGTTGCCCTCAGCTCCTAGCACACAATGGGGCACATAGGAGGTGTTCAGGAAATATTTGCAGACTGCAGCGCTTACCAGTCACATCTTATTTGATATGCCTAGCTGGAATTATTTTCTCATAGACTCTTTCCAAACTGCATTCATATCAGCCAAGATAGCCTTGTCCTCCAACAGGTTAGACGTTAGCCCCATCTCTATTCTCTAAACCTGCAGGGCCTAAAGGTCCAGCCTAGAATGCACATTTCCTAGCTGGGGTTAGGAGACCATAATGAATTGAATTTAATGTCCTAACATCTCAGGATAAATGAACTTTTCAGAAGGTTTTCTGACAAGAGGTGCTGGTTGCAAAGATGGGGCAGGAGAGACTACAGTGCAGGTTGGGGAGGGCAGCAGGATGTGCAGATAAATTTTACATAAAGTGATTTTCTGGAGATCTGAGCTTCTTGGGCCTACTTCCTTGAACTCTGTATCTCTGGGTCTGACTTGTCTCTTGGGCCCTACAAACCCCTGGCCCAAGCCCTCTTCTTAGCTAGGGAGGTGAGCACAGAAACCTTTGGAGAGAAGCTGAGAAGGAAAGGGCCCTAGGATAGGGTCTGCTTGCAGAACTGCCACGTTCACATAGTAAGGATTCATACCTGTCCCCTTCAGGTGGTCCTAGGCCTGGCCATAGCCCCTGGGAATGGTCTTTCTAAACAGTTTGGCTGGTTAACAGCTGTAATGGATAGTAAATGGCATGGGAGCCTGTACAAGCTTTCAATGTCCAGCCCACCTAGTGGAGATAGGTTTCTCAGAGGCACGTGCCAGATTTAGTTCTTGGCAGCCTGGTCGGGATTCAGGACTTTGCAGAACCTTCACCCCATCCCATTTGAATGAGTAAGGATTTACTTACCCTCCCCTGAGTGGCAGCACTATATGTGGACACCAGTGTAGGAGACTTCATGCTCATCTCCTATTCTAATCCTTTTTAAACCCTGATGGCAGCTGAATTTTCTTAAAGCCAGCATGGTGTAGTGCTTAGAGGCTTTGAAAGAAGACATATTTGGTTCAAATTCCTCCCTCACTGGCTAATTGCATGATACCACCACTGGGCCTCATTGTCTTCATCTGTAAACTGTCCAACTTATATGGCTGAGTATAAGAATTAAATAAGGAGGTAGATTACCTTAGACTGGGGTACCTCAGCTGGAAGGCTGTGATTCATCAGTAGCAGCAATCACACCAACAAGCAAGTAAAACCAGAAAGCCTCCTCTGTGCCCCTCAAAACATCCCTTTGCTTAGACATTTCCCGTAAGTCCCTACAACTCTAGAACAAAGTCTTGCCTTCTTGGTATTTAAAGCCTTCCACATAGAACTACATTCCAAGTGTTCTGCTCAATAACCACATGTAGCTTGTGGCTACGATATTAGAGGGCACAGAATAGCCTGTTCCATTCCTGCAGAAAGTCTGTTGGGCAGCTAGTAATGATACTACAGCTCAGTACCTGAGCCCCTTTCTTTAGAACATATCTCAGTGGGCATGTGGCATAAGCATAGTGAACATGAGTCCCCTAGAAGTGAGACTAGGTGCCATCAGGCCAAGGAAAGGATGCCACCAAGCTCAGGGGACTGAGATCAGATGATAAGAGTAGTTTTCCTACTGCAGCTTGCCGCACATCCCAATACCACTGCTGTCACTACGTGACTGACTCTGTCATCCTTTTCCTGCATTTTGCCCTTAGCCTCCCTCGGGGTGCCTGGACGGTAAGGAGATAGAAGGCAGCAGAGTGTAAGAGCAGGACTTAGACCTCGTGACCTCCGTAATTTATTGCTGGTGACCTTTCTCTTGCAGGCTTAATTATCCCCACTTTTCCAGTTGCTGGGAAGAGTAAATGATTAACACTCAGCGCCTGCCCAGGTACATTGGGAGAGATTAACAAATGATAGACCCTTTCCCCACCTTCAGATAAGCTTTGCATATGAAAATCTCTCTCTGTCAGAAAGGAGTGTATGTATGTATTTATTTATTTATTTATTTATTTTTATTTTTAATTTTTTTTTAGAGACAGAATCTTACTTTGTCACCCTCGGTAGAGTGCTGTGGCATCACAACTCACAGCAACCTCCAGCTCCTGGGCTTAGGTAATTCTCTTGCCTCAGCTTCCTGAGTAGCTGGGACTATAGGCGCCTGCCACAACACCTGGCTATTTTTTGTTGCAGTTTGGCCAGGACCAAGTTCGAACTCGTCACCCTCAGTATATGGGGCCATTGCCCTACTCACTGAGGCACAGGAGCTGCCCATTATTTATTTATTTATTTATTTTTTGAGACAGAGCCTCAAGCTGTCGCCTTGGGTAGAGTGTTGTGGCATCACAGCTCACTGAAACCTCAAACTCCTGGGCTCAAGCGATTCTCCTGCCTCCACCTCCCAAGTAGCTGGGACTATAGGTGCCCGCCACAATGCCTGACTATTTTTTGGTTGCAGCCATCATTGTTTTGGGTGGACCCGGGCTGGATTCGAACCTGCCAGCTCAGGTGTATGTAGCTGGCGCCTTAGCCATTTGAGCCACAGGCGCCGAGCCCCATTATTTATTTTTGAGACAGTCTCACTTAGTCACCCTTGGTAGAGTGCTTTTACGTCTTAGCTCATAGCAACCTCAAACTCTTGGGCTCAAGCGATTCTCTTGCCTCAGCCTTCCAAGTAGCTGGGACTATAGACACCCGCCACAACGCTCAGCTATTTTTTAGAGACGGGGTCTCACTGGCTCAGGTTGGTCTCAAACCTGTGAGCCCAGGCAATCCACCTCCCTTGGCCTCCCAAGTGCTGGGATTACAGAGATGAGCCACCTCACCCAGCCCTAGGAGTGTGGTTTTTTTTTTTTTTTTTTTTTGAGAGAGTCTCACTTTATCGCCCTCAGTAGAGTGCTGAGGCGTCACACAGCTCATAGCAACCTCCGACTCCTGGGCTTAGGCGATTCTCTTGCCTCAGCCTCCCGAGCAGCTGGGACCACAGGCACCCGCCACAATGCCCAGCTATTTTTATGTTTTGCAGTTTGGCCGAGGCCGGGTTTGAATCCGCCACCTTCAGTATATGGGGCTGGCGCCCTACTCGATGAGCCACAGGCGCCGCCCCAGGAGTGTGTTTTTTTAATAAGGAAAAAAGAAAAGAATAAAAAGTTAGTAGATCTTTTTTTAACAAAAACTTATTACCTTTAAAGAACATGCCCCTACCTCCTAAAAAGTTGGTGGAAGATAGATGAAAGATTGATCATGAGATAATAATATATATATTATCAAGAGGCAAGAGAATTGCCTAAGCCCAAGAGCTGGAAGTTGCTGTGAGCTGTGATGCCACGGCGCTCTACCGATGGTGACAAAATGAGACTCTGTCTCTGAAAAAAAAAAAAGTAAAATAAAACAAAAAAGAACATGTTCCTAAGAAGACTTAACGTACCCCCATGGATCACTGGCCACCAGACTACTAAGAGGTCTCTTCCTGCAAGAAGGGTCACCTGTTCTTGATGATCTGGGATGGGCAGGTGGAGGGTGGGGGCAGGGAATGTGGGCAGGGACAGCCGTGACTGTTCATCCTGGATCTTTCCATCTGGTATCTGTTTATTTTATAGGAAACTTGAGCCTGTGGCCTCTCAGGTGTCGCTTCTGATTCCCAACAAAGGGATCTGAGGCTGAGCCCTGGTGTCCAGGTGTCCTGGCCTCCAGCCAGGTTTTCCAGTCACTTCTAGGTTTCAGCTCCAGCTGGTCTGGGCTGAGTACCTCTGTCTCCCGGGGGTGGGAGCCATCTAGGTACTGGGCTTCTCAGTCTAGCCCTACTCAGCCCACACCTTCCTGTCTCCCTGCTGGAGCCTTTCTGCTCCCTTACAGGCTCTCTGTAGCCTGCCAGTCCCTTACCTGACCCTGACATCCCTATGCCTTTCTTCTCCCCACCTGGGAGTAGCTGGGCAATCCTGGAGGTAGTTGCTCCGTTGGGATTTTTTGCTGTGCCCTATTTTGCCCTGAACATTTCAAAGGCCAGGTCTGGTCTCTCTGGCTGTAATGTCAGTCCCAGGGGGCCAACACTCTATTATCTCCTTGTTTATTTCTCATAGGTAGGTGCACACAGAGGAAAAATGATGAATGAATGAATGAATGAATGAATGAATGAAGTGGATTAAGGAGTGAATGGGTCTGACAGGCAATGAGCTCTAATGTTTTCTACCTGCCACCCTCCATCTTCACTGGGGCTCTGGCCAGTATCAGACCCATGAGGAATGGTCATCTACCTGAATTCAACCAGGCCAGTGACTCCAGGCAGTGGTCAGCCACAGAGACCACTGTGATGGTCATTCTGTCTGTCTGCCCAGGCTGAGGAAATGGCCGGAGATTGTATGTGAATGATTTCTGTCTGGGAAGGGCAGTGGGTACTTGGACTCTCAGGTGAGTGATATTGAAAGAGACCTGGAAGAGAAAGAGAGGAAAGTGGGGGTAGAGTTGGGGGCATAGGACAAAGGAGAGAAGGGGAGTGAGGGAGGAAGGGGCACCAAGAGACAGAGCGAGGGGTCCTCGCCTCCCACAGCTCCAGTCCCCTGAAGTGGCTGTGCTGATAGCCCCAGCATTAATTGCTTCAATTAATAATACTGCTCTATGAAATTTCAGCAGCCAGGAGCAACTGCAAGGAAAGACGACATCATGCATTAATAATGCAGGCAGGCGGTTGGTCGGCTCCTGGGGAGCTCCGCGAAGGAGCGGCTGCCGCAGTCCTCATACCGGCTAATGTTCAGCTCAGCTGGCGCAGGGCAGCGTGTGTCCTTGGTCCTCTGCAGACCATGGGACTGTGGAGCTGCAAGGACAGTGGTGGCGCCAATGGACAGGAGGATAGGAAAGGCTTCAGCCTTCTCATAAACTCCAGAAAGCACCCCTCCTATGCTTGGATCTGGACAATTGATGTTTTCTCAATCTTATGTAAATGCCATGCAGTTTCCAGATTGCTGCCCGAAATGCCCCCTTCAGGGATGCCTTTCCGGTTAGCAGCCCCGCCATCTGCTCTCCAATGGTTGTTGTTGCTGTTGTTTTTTCTGTATCTGCATCTCCATCTTTCTGTCTCTTTGTCTCTCTGTTCCTGGGTTCTTAAGAGAGCTTTTTAGGGAGGTAATTCTCTCTTTCAGGACAAAAAACCCCCTGTATTCAAAATAAACATGGGCTAGTTTCTCACAACTTGACATCACCATCACCAAGAACCCCCTAATTGTCTGCACTTGCGCACAGTCTATCCCTAAACAGTGCCCAGGCTGGGTGTGCATGTGGAGCCAGGAAGAAAAGCCCAGCAGCAGACATGACATTTCTGAAGCTGTAACTCACTAAGTGACTTTGTACTGCTCAAAGCCAGTCCTTTTCCCTTTGTCTGCAGAAACTAGGCCTGGACCACTCCAATCAAACCCCCTCATCCAGAGCATCTCATTCTGCAGTCTACCGAGATACTTCAGAGCATCCCAGAAAGCCTGGAAGTGATAATCTTTGTACATATGTGCATTTCCCTGACAAGAATGACCACAACATTCTCCCATCTCTAATGGGTTGGTGATGGCCCTGAGGATTCTGAAGCACAGTTCCAATCTCCTTCGGTGGCCAGGCACTTAGATAACAGAGGCACTTGGAAGGACCCTTCTTTTGTCCATCTCTGCATCTATGATTCTATGTTACATTTGTGTCCTCTATTTTTCAACCTGCATTTCCACAAAGTTATGTCAAAAGGGGTCAAGTGATAGAAATAAAGAAGGCAAGGAGAGGCTCAACAATCATCTAAGACTCAGGTTAAAATGAGAACTTGTGCTTCAAGTCCTGGCACCCAAGCATAGGAAGCTGCCTCCATTTCACAGTGGGGCAAAGTTTGTGTTGGCAACTCAACATGTTCTCGAGAACAGCCTTGTTTTCCAAGGAAGTATGGTTGGAGACGAGCATGAGCTGGGCACCTTCTCTGCGCAAGTTTCTGTCCCAAACATTCTGATGCAATCCAGAGCACTTTTCAGGGAGGCAGACCCTTCAATCCTACTTCATTGAGGAGGAAACTGAGATCCCAAGAGGTTAAGAAACTTGAGTAGGAAACCCAAAATGTGAATCCCAGCCTTTTTGCCATTGAAGTCCAACTCTCCCCGTTACACAGAATTGCCTGGGTTTAAACAGTAGCACCCCAGGGGCATCTTCTGGGAGCAAGTGTGGCTAATCCCCAGCTCCAGTTTCCCATTTGTCATCACCTGTTCTCCACCTGTATAAGTCCCACCCTTCTAAGAGGGTAGGACTGACCTAAGTCCTACTTCTATCAAGCCTCTGGACCATTTGACAGAGAGACCGCTCTGAATGGGAGGAATGGTGGGAATAGATGGTAGGTATACAAAGGGGTGGGCTGCAGCAGACACTGTTGATTTTTACCCAACATCCATTTTCCCATTTATTCATGTGTAACAGACCTCAATTTCTCATTCCCTTGTATGTCAGTGAGTAGTGACCCATCTCAATTCTAGGAGAGGATTAAACTTGGTCTAAACCAGTTGCAGAAATTTTACCCCCCTCACAAGCCTGGGAATGGTCAGACAACCAACTTCTGGCCAGTGAAATGCTGGGAGAAATTTTCTGGGGAGCTCCTGGAAAAGAGACATGGGAAGAAGCAGTCTTTCCTTCCTCAGTGGATATTTCCACCTCTAGAGCAGCTGTGGGCTTCCTGCCACCCCGCTGGAGGCCGAGGCCCACTAGTGGATGGCAGAGCAGGAAGAAAAGGACTCCTTGAGCAGCTGTATCAAAAGCCCCAAGCCTGCCCTTCCTCTGCACTCTGCTGAGAGATGATAAATTCTCTTGTAGTTAATGTCAATTTGAGTTCAGGTTTTTTGTTACTTGCTGACAAAAACATCCTAGCGGATATTCTCCTTCCTTTAACACACAACATTTGTACTGTTTCCCTTGATACTGAGCATGTTGTTGTCACTATTGTTTTGTTGTTTTGTGTTATTATCTAGCTTTTTCTGTGTTTACACCTTGTCTACCCACAGAGATGTTCTCTGAACTCTCATAGAGCTTCTGAACAGCTGTCAAATCAGTCATCCATTCACTCCAGAAACATTTATTGAGCCCTACTGTGTGCAGGAAGTAGGGATACAGCAGTGAGCAAAGTAGGCATGGTTGCCACAACTATGGAGTGGATACTGCTGATGAGGAGCTCAGATGTTAATCAAATAACCTCAAGAATAAGTCTAGAACAGCAACTGGGAAGAGTTATGAGTAGAGGTCCTCACTGCTGTGCTAAGGTGCGGGAGGAAGACCTGCTTCAGCCTTTGTAAGCCAGGGAAACTGAGACCTGCAGATGTGTGGGAGTGAACTGGGTGAAAATGCAGCGAAAATGAAATTTCAGGTGGCAAGAATAGTCTGTCCTCTCTTCTCCATTCCAGTGACCGTTGCCCCGATCACTTTTGACCAGACTATTCGTGTTGCTTCCTAATTGGTCTCCCTGTTCCAGACCCCCCTCCTCCTAGCCATGAGCATTATCTATTAAAACCCTTTGGTGGTTTCCACCATTTGCCAAGATAAGGTCAATTTCTTAACAAGGCTCTGAATGATCCAATGTGCAGTCTCCTTTTTTTTTTTTTTTTTTTGAGACAGAGCCTCAAGCTATCACCCTGGATAGAATGCCAATGGCATCACAGCTCACAGCAACCTCCAATTCCTGGGCTCAAGCGAGTCTCCTGCCTCTGCCTCCCAAATAGCTGGGACTACAGGCGCCCGCCACAACACCCAGACACTTTTTGGTTGCAGCCGTCATCATTGTTTGGCGGGCCGGGGCTGGATTCGAACCCGCCAGCTCAGGTGTACGTGGCTGGCAACTTAGCCCGTTGAGCCACAGGCGCCGAGCCGCAGTCCACTTTCTAACTTCATTTTCTGCCTCTCCCTGACTCTCAGAATTAGTCCTGCTTATAATTCTCAGTTGTACCAGATCTCTGATCTCATAGCGCTCTCCAGGCCTGGAACATGTGTAGCGTGGAGGCCCTGACTCAGCCCAGGCATCACATCACCAGGATCAGACTCAATGGCCTTCCCTGCTCTGTGCTGCCACCACACCCTGTGCATATCACA
Source organism: Perodicticus potto (assembly GCA_963574655.1). Classification (NCBI taxonomy): domain Eukaryota; kingdom Metazoa; phylum Chordata; class Mammalia; order Primates; family Lorisidae; genus Perodicticus; species Perodicticus potto. The sequence goes on along the minus strand of CAUYRH010042811.1, from coordinate 47,180 downwards.
GTTGCCCCTGATGGGTGTGTCCCCAACTAGAACTGAGCATTTCCGTGTAGGGATCATGACTTGTATATCTTTGGACCCCTTGGAACTTAGCACGGCCTGGCACACATAGTGTCCTCAGGAGTCTTTGGTTAAACTGCACTTCAGCACTTATCGTCTTGCCCCGGGATGTAGCACTGCTGCAGTCTCTCTTACTGACTCTCGCACATGTGCTGCCTTTGACTCTGTGTGTAGATCCCAAGTTCTCCGAGGCTGGACCACATCCTACAATTATCAGCAGTCCTCATTGTCTTGAACAATGGTCTCTAAATAGCATTCAACAAGTGCTAAATTATTGAAGGGATGAATACATAAATGGATGGAGTTAAACAAACAGTTAAACATATTCCTTCTATGTCTTCAGTTGGGAGATTACAAATGTGTCCTCTTGCTGCCAAAATCCTTGCAGGCCTTGGGAGGAAAGACATCCTAGAAAAGTGAACATCCCTGGGGAGTCCGCTGAGCTGCTCCCACTGGTGTCCTGACACCTTTATTGACCAAGCTGCCTTCCTCCTCCTGGCTGAGGGGGATGACAGAGGGGAGATCCTGGGGGTTCTGAGAACATGTGGCCCTGAACTTTTGGGCTAAAGTCCACTAGCCCCTCCTTGATTGCACTGCTTGGCAGCTAAGTGATGCTTGTGGAGTGAGGCCCAGGGGCTCCATCCTGTCTCTTCTCCTGCCATGTTGGCTTCCTCCGCGCAGGAGACCAGATATGCTCCTGCTAATGGTCCAGAAGTGCTCTCTCCTGTCAGCCCACACTGCCAGGAGGTCTTCAGAGAGGCAGAAATCTGGAGAGATAACACAGGCAGCTGACTCGCTGCTGGGGTCTAAACTCTGGAAACACTGAGCAGGCCTGTGCCTGACGTAGTCCAGATGACAGCCGTAGGTTTGCTGAGGGTTCGCTAAGTGGACTGAGTTACAGCCCCGAATTTGGGATGCAGGCAGGGAGGAGGAGCTGAGGAAGGGAGCAGTGAGTCCCCTGTAAAGTGTCCCCCTTAAAAATTGATCAGCCAGGACTACTTGCAGGTGAAAGAGAGGCCTTACATGCTGCTGGATGCAGAGAGGAACCTCTGGCCAAGTGGCCTGGCTTGGGGGTCTTGCGTGTGCTTGAATGCTGACTTTCAGCTAACCCCAGCTGTGACTTGGATGGTTTTTTACTGTCTCTGAGCCTCAAGTGTTGCACAGGGGCAGGATAACCTGGTCTAGTGCAGGATGAAAATGTGGGGTCACTTTTCCAAAATTACTAAGGATGCCAAGATACAACGGAAGAGTATTAAACCAAGTGCAGGGTCCATCTAAGTTCAGGGCCTTGTGTGATGGCCCAGGTCACCCACGCATATAACCGTCCCTGCAGAGGGGCTTATATGAGGAAAATGTGAGAGGGCCTGTAACTCAGAGAATCTGAGACAGGGCAGGGTTTTCCTCAGCACTCACGACAGCTAACCAAGTGCTTTAAAGGCAAGGCCATTACTTTTGTATGGGAGAGAAAATAAAACCTTTCCCCCACCCATTACAAGGGTCATGGCTTCCTATAACAAAAGTCAGGTTAACGAGAGAAAAGCATAATGAATTTCTCTAAGCAAAGTTTTATTTGGCACAGAAGCCGTCAGAAACGAAGATCCAAAGACCCAAGAACATTGTATTTTTGTGCTTAGGTTGAAGAATACGTAATTGTGTAGAAGTAGGTTTGGACAAAAAGGGTTTGGTTTAATGCTAAGAAGCTGGGGGGAACTTAGCAAGGTCTGTTTGTCCAGCTTCTCCTCTGTATCTGTGCGTCCTCGTTCTTTTCCTCTGGGCATTTGATGGGACACTTATCACATGAGGGTCTCCAGAGAAGAAAGAAAGGAAAGGCCTTGCGGGGAAAGGTAGGAGAAGGTCAGAGAGTGACTTTTCTACCTATGCCAACGTGCCTTATCTAGTGGCCTCTGTTCCGAGCCCTGACACCTTCCTTGATTCTCCTCCCTGGGACCCAGAAGTGCTCATTGCTAACTAGGTGAGAGGAGATTTCATTTAGTTGGCCATGGAGTGGAGATTGCCCTGTATGTGCTATGGAAACAGAAGGAAGGGGGATCCAGGACCAGAGTCTAGGTCAGAGGTCAAGCCCCAGACACCTCAAGGTGGCTTTTGTTCCTGTACCTTTCAGTTTAATGTAAGGCATTCCCTTTTAAAATGTAATTCACTTGGCTGGACATGGTGGCTCATACCTTTAGGAGGCCAAGGTGAGAGGACCACTTGAGCTATATAGCCAGACCCTATCTCTACACACACAAAAAACAAGCTGATATGGCATTGTGCACTCGTGGTCCCAGCTACTGAGGAGGCTCAGGTGGGAGGATTAATTGAGCTCTGGAATTCAGTTATAGTGAGTTATGATCACACCACTGCATTCCAGCTTGAGTAACAGAGCAGGACCCTGTCACAAAAAAAGGGAGAAAAAGGTTAATTCATTTGACAACAAAGGAAGGGAAGAGGTAACACATTACCCACATGGTGGGTAAGATGCTATAAGCTCTGCCAAATAAGCTTTCAAGCAAGGTAATTCTGAGCCACTATGAAGTTTTTATTTATTTATTTATTTTTTTAGAGACAGAGTCTCACTTTATCGCCCTCGGTAGAGTGCTATGTCGTCACACTGCTCACAGCAACCTCCAGCTCCTGGGCTTAGGTGATTCTCTTGCCTCAGCCTCCCAAGTAGCTGGGACTACAGGCGCCCACCACAACGCCTGGCTATTTTTGTTTTTTTTTTTTTTTTGAGACAGAGCCTCAAGCTGTCACCCTGGGTAGAGTGCCATGGCATCACAGCTCACAGCAACCTCCAATTCCTGGGCTCAAGCGAGTCTCTTGTCTGCGCCTCCCAAGTAGCTGGGTCTACAGGCACCCGCCACAACGCCCGGCCATTTTTTGGTTGCAGTCGTTATTGTTGTTTGGCGGGCCCGGGCTGGATTCGAACCCGCCAGCTCAGGTGTACGTGGCTGGCACCTTAGCCCGCTGAGCCACAGGTGCCGAGCCGCTATTTTTGTTGTTGTTGTTGTTGTTGCAGTTTGGCCGGGGCTAGGTTTGAACCCGCCACCCTTGGTATATGGGGCCGGTGCCCTACCCACTGAGCCACAGGTGCCACCCTGAAGTTTTTTTTTTTTTTTTTTTTTGAGACAGAGCCTCAAGCTGTCACCCTGGATAGACTGCTGTGGCATCACAGCTCATAGCAACCTCCAATTCCTGGGTTCAAGCGAGTCTCCTGCCTCAGCCTCCCAAGTAGCTGGGACTACAGGCGCCCACCACAATGCCCAGCCATTTTTTGATTGCAGCCATGATTGTTGTTTGGCGGGCCTGGGCTGGATTCGAACCCGCCAGCTCAGGTGTACGTGGCTGGCGCCTTAGCCCGTTGAGCCACAGGTGCCGAGCCACCCTGAAGTTTTTATATTTTTATATTTTTATTTTTTTGAGACAGAGTGTCACCCATGTCACCCTCTGTAGAGTGCTGTGGCATCACAGCTCGCAACAACCTTCAACTTTTGGGCTTAAGTGATTCTCTTGCCTCAGCCTCCCAAGTAGCTGGGACTACAGGTGCCTGCCACAATAGCTGGCTATTTTTTTGTTGCAGTTGTCATTGTCGTTCAGCTGGCCCGGACCAAGTTTGAACCCACCAGCCTCAGTGTATGTGGCCAACGCCATAACCACTGTGTTATGGGTGCCGAGCCTGAAGTTTTTTTTTTTTTGTAGAATTTATTATTTATTGCCCTGGGTAGAATGCCGTGGCCTCACACAGCTCACAGCAACCTCCAACTCCTGGGCTTGGGCAATTCTCTTGCCTCAGCCTCCTGAGTAGCTGGGACTACAGGCGCCCGCCACAACGCCTGGCTATTTTTCTGTTTTGCAGTTCTGCCGAGGCTGGGTTTGAACCCGCCACCTTTGGTATATGGGGCCAGCACCCTATTCGATGAGCCACAGGTGCCGCCCCAGAGCTAGAAGTTTTTAAAAGTACTTGTAGAGCAAGACTTCATTTAAATGGAAAAATATACTTTACCTTGAATAGAAAGACTCAATTTTATTGGCTGAGTGAGCAGTGGCTCACGGCTGTGATCCTGATACTTTTGGAGTCTGAGGTGAGAGGATCCTTTGAACTCAGGAGCTCAAGACCAGTCTGAGCAAGAGTGAGACCCCATCTCTACTGAAAATAGAAAAATTAGCTGGGCGTTGTGGTGGGCACCTGTAGTCCCAGCTACTCAGTGGGCTGAGATAGGAAGATCACTTGAACCAAGGAGTTTGAAGTTGCTATGAATTAGGCTGATACCATGGCACTCTAGCCTGAGCAACAGAATGAGATCCTCTCAAAAAAAAAAAAGGAAAGAAAAAGAAAAGGTTATGCCATCTCAAAATGTGGTACTTTGGCATAAGGATTGGATTATTTTGAGCTAAAGGCACTTGAACAATAGCAGGTATAAGAAACGTACTCTGATCTCTTCTTTTTCTTCCTGAAAGCAGGAATAAAACCCTGACATGGAAGATGTGCTCCCTAAACCAGGAGGAAAGCAACATTCTTATCACCAGGGACACAAGGCTAAGAGAAATATGTGCAAACCAACCTTAAAAATTAACCTTCATGGGTGGTGCCTGTGGCTCAGTGAGTAGGGTGCCAGCCCCATATGCCGGAGGTGGTGGGTTCAAACCCAGCCCTGGCAGAAAACTGCAAAAAAAAAAAAAAAAAAAAAAAAAATTAACCTTCAGGGCAGCGCCTGTGGCTCAAAGGAGTAGGGCGCCGGCCCCATATGCCAGAGGTGGCAGGTTCATACCCAGCCCTGGCCAAAAACTGCAAAAATAAATTAAAAAAAAAAAATTAACCTTCATCTTCCTAGTCACTTCTCCACCATCACCCTAGCCCAAGCCCCCTTGCCCTGCCATGTGTTCACAATTTCTTTTTTTTTTCTTTTTTAAGACAGAATCTCACTCTGTTAACCAGGCTAGAGTGCCATGGAGTCATCACAGCTCACAGCAACTTCAAATTCTTGGGCTCAAGAGATCCTCTGGCCTCAGCCTCCCAAGTGGCTGAGTCTACAGGCGCCTGCCACCACATCTGGCTAATTTTTCTTTTTCAGTAAAGACAGGATCTCACTCTTGCTTAGGCTGATAGTGAATTCTTGAGCTCAGGTGATCCACCCTGGGGCCTCGGCCTCCCAGAGTGCTAGGATTACAGGCGTGAGCCACCACTCCTGGACACAGTTTGCTTTGTGAAACTCTTTGTCCAACTCTGTATATGAGTTCATTTCCTTAAGAGGACTCCCATGTCATATAAAACTTATACTAAATAACTATACATGCTTTTCTCCTATTAATCTGTTTGATATCAAGTTAACTCTTGGGCTTAGCTAGAATGGCTGAGAGGGTGGAGGTAAAAATTTTGCTTCCCTTACGATTAAATTTTGCTTCCCTTACAAAGTGAAGATTTTCCCCTATACCTATCTATTAATTTGGTGTAGTCCCAGCCAAATATTTATAGGACTATCATTGTTTTGGCAGAAATTGTATTAAGATCGAGTCAGAAAAAATAAGCATAGGAGGAGATACAGGGAAATTAATAAATAAATAAAAATTATGGGATATTTAAGGTAGGATCTTATATATTAAAGCATATTTTAAAAGGCATATAAAGGGGCCCTTGGGAACCTCCGGAGGATGAATAGGTGGCTTCAATTCACTGGGGTTTTGGGGTTTGCTGCAAAATTCTGCTCCTTCAGGTAAGATTCATTAAAAAAAAAAAAATTTCTACCAGTTCCTGGTGCCAGGCTTCTGCCGTTACCCTGAAGGCTGGGGGAGTCGCTAGACTATACCTCCCTTCACCATCCTGCCATCCCGTCAGCATGAGCTGAACAGAAGGTCTCACCCAGCACGGCAGCACGGAACTAGCTGGGGTGGGGTACACGGACACTGGACCCTTTGGGGTCCTAGCATGGCATTTCTTCTTTCTCCTTGTTACCTAGGCCCTTGTGCTTTGCGTTCCCTGAGTGTCTCTACACAACATTCAGAGCATTAATTTAAAGGACAGGGAGAATTCAGGGACAAAATTTGCCTGAGAGGAAAGGTAATTAATTGGTGGAAACTGGGTGTGATGTTTCTCTGGGCGCTGGTGGCTTCCCCTACCTTGTCCCCCTCCTCAGCCCCTCTCATTCCCACAGAGAACTGAGAGTGAGGATTATTCCAGAAAGCAGCAGGGATTCAGCAATATGGCCGTCTTGGTCCTTTCCACAGCCTTCCCAGCACAGACTCCATTTCCACAGGGGCACTTGCTTCCCTATGAATTTGCTTTGGGGGGAAGCGGTTTGCAGTGAGTGTCTGAAGCAAAATCCCACAATAGCAGCAGAAACCACTTTTTCTTTTTTTGAGACAGGGTCTGGGACTATAGGTGTGTGCAGCTGATTTTCTACACTTTGTATAGATGAAGTCTCTATACAGGTTGCACAGATTGTTCTCGAACTCCTGGCCTCAAGTGATCCTCCTGCCTCTGCTTCCCAAAGTGCTAGGATTACAGGTGTGAACCACCACACCTGACCCGAAACCATTCTTTATTTTTTGTGAAACACTGGGAAGCTTGTGTCTAAACTGGGAGCAGGGACCTTTTTAGCCTAAGGTGGATTTCTAATCTTCTTTCCCTGCCTGAGACTCAGGACTGGTAGCTCTTATCTGTGATGGAGTCATTGCAGGGGTCTGGAAGAGAAAGGATGTACATGTGGCATCAGCCCTACTGGTGTCCAGGAGCTGGAGTGGGGTCTGGTGTATTGACACTCGCTGGCGGAGACTTAGATCAGCTGTCGCTGCAGGCAGAGTTGCTTCTTTTTTTAATACTGCGGCAGGAACCAAAGTGCAGTTTCATGTAATTTTAAGGCAGCAGAGGCTGCTCCTTAGGGCCCATTTGGTTCCTAACGGGTCCTTAGAATAAGCCTGTAGACATGGCTTCCTGGGATCTGGAGGGCTGGGATGTTGGCCCAGCACTGTACCCCTCCTCCCAGCCCCTTGCTGCATTGCACCACTGATTTAGTGAAGACATCATCCTCACCTCCTTCTGAGAGCTGCTTGCTGCTCTGCTCTGACAATTACACTGGCTGCTGCAGAGAAGTGCTCATCCCCACCGACATACGGCTTTTTAAAGTGATAAATTGCATTAGCGAATTTCTTATTAGCTCTGCTGTCAGGAGGGAGCTCCTGCCACATTAGCTTGCTGAGGCTGATGCATAACTTCCTTACTGTTAATTACCATGCCAAGGACTAAAGGGATTCAGAAGCTGGTGGGTGCACAAGTGAAAGCCCCTGCTCTCTTTTCCCCCTTCCCGGGGCGATCTGGGAAGCCCGGGGTTGGGGGTCCTTGAGCTGTCTTTGCTTCTGCAGTGGACTCTAGACGTTGGGCTCCCAATCCTCAAAGTTAGGGCTCAGTATACCCATATACCATCTGGCTGCCTGGGGTTGAGTTCTCCTTCGAGGGCCCCCAGGATTTGGCAACTCAGAACCTGCACAGCATCTCTTTTGAAACTGCATGTGCAAGGCAGAGCCTGGATTGTGTCCCAGAGAGGTGCTCAGCTTCTCCTTGGGGCGTCGAGACCAGTGATCCTCCTTATTCCTTTTCCTCTCATTCCAGACAGCTAAAATGCCTCCTCCTTGCAGGGGACATCATGCCTCCTGCTCAGGTCTTCTCTGGGTAGCTATCCAAGGAACTGCATATTCAGGATGTTCGACCAATTTCCATGGATTCAGGCTTTCCTCTTACACAAGGAATTACATAAAACTCAAACTCATTGGGGATCAAAAATGAGAGGAGAAACATTTCAATTTCTTGTTTTACCTACCACCCCAAACTAGTAACCATCTTGAGGGTATCTGAGTCCTCTGATAAGCAGACAAAAGAAACAGATCCTCATCCTCTAGAAAAAAGTACATACAAATTTACGCATTTAGTTTCAGGGTTTTCCTAGATTCTCTGCAGCCCATTTATGAGCCTTTGTTTCATAGGTGCTCTTCCCAAGTCCCCCCACCTTCCAGCAGCTGATCCTGGGAACTGACCCTATCTGCAGCCTCCTATCCCCCAAAGTGAGTTAACCTTCTCCTAAAACAACAGCAGAGCCAGCTCCCTGGAAAACCCAGGGCACAGTGTGGGTGAAGGCCACTGGAGAGGCAATTGCATCATTTCTTGGGTTACATTAGACAAGGAGAGACTGAGAAATGTGCTCAGGGCAGCAACGACTTTGTGGCCAGATCTGTATTAACTACTCATCCTGAGAAACCAGTTCTCGTGGCTCAGCGGCTCCAGTAGCCGCATTCCCTTGTCCTGGCTGTTCCTGCTGAGAAGGGAGGTGAGGGAGGGGGAGGAGGCTGCAGGGCTGCAGCAGAAAAAGAGAAGATTCTGAAATGGGTGTTTAGGAGGGAGTGTGTGGGGAGAGAGGCAGAGAGAGGGGGTGGGGAAGAGTGCTGAATTCTTATTACTTGGCCTAAGGATGCTTGAGACGGAATCTCTGAAAAATCTGTAAAAATGGCTTTGCACTCCTTAACACACATGGCCCCAAGTTCTGCCTTGTCATAGGCTTTGGCTAGAAGTAAAACTCTGTTCTGTGAAATCAAAAAAACATTCTCCTTTCCTGTCACTCCTCAGAAAGCTGGACTTACCCGAAGGAGAATGGAAAAATGGAAGGAGGTCCTCTAAACTAGTGAAGTGGATACAAAATTATTCTCCAAGGTCCCAAGTTGTGTCCATGATTCCCAGGGGGAAGAAAGAGGACAAAACTACTGCAATAGGACTAGTCCCAGCCCAGTTCTTTTGAGGGATGAGAGGCTCTGATTGCCTCCAGTTCTGAATGTTGGGAGCATGTGTTGGGGTTGACCCAAGTCCCAACCCAGCCTCTGGACCTCAGCCTTCCCAGGGTCCACCCTCATCCCCTCTTTTCCTCCCTCCTACTTCCAGGCTGGGCCCTGGCTCCAACCCTGGCCTACCACCTGCTAGGTTTCCCAAGCCTCCTTCCAGGGCTGACCTGTTTGCCATTTCCCGAAGGCCCAGTCCATCTGCTCCAGTCCTGATGTTCAGCTCATTTTTGAGAAAGCCACTCCTTGAATGTCTCGCTCATACTTCAGCCTTTTCATGCATTCTCCTTTGGGTAAGTCCAGCCTTGTGAGGAGTGACAGGGAAGGAACAGAACGGAGTTTTACTACTTGTTTGCCCAGCTCTATGGTTCAGAGACTGAGACATGATGAATCCCCCTGCCAGCATCCTACCTCTTTCTCCTTCACACCCAGGACTAACACCAATCTGGCCACTGATGGGAAAAAAACAGTGAATTTAGAAGGGCACAAGATTCTATGACTGAGGAAGAGATGACTTGGGCTGTCTTAGTTTTCCTGAGGACTCATAGGCCTGGGTGTAAGCATGTCATTCTTCCTACCCATGGCGAAGTGGCCAAGAGTGACCCTGAAACAGGGAAGTAGATTCAAAGGAAGACGGAAGCCAAGAGGATGAAATTCTTCCATGCCTCACCAGTGAAGGGAAAAGAGCCCACCCATGAGAATGTTCTCCAAACATCTACCATCTATCCCACATGACCTTGGTATTTCCTCCCTTTCAGATTTGGGATTCTGAGACTTCTTCCTCTGGCTGCCCCATCCTGAGCCTCTCACTGGCTTAGTCCCTATTGGAAAAGCTCAACCTTTGTCTGAAGTTAGGGGTCCTTAGCCTGATAATTGGGGGAAAGAAGTACCTGTGGCCCAGGAATGCCAATAGTATGGACCAACATTCTCTAAGAACTTATTTTGCAATTTGAAATGGGGGAAATCGAATATCCCCCAACTCCCCCATCCTGAGACCCTTGTACTCATACCAATTATAGCTCTAGGCAGAGAAGAGGAAACAAGAATTCACAGAAGTAAATGACTGTCATGATTGAATGCCTGATTCTGCTGCAGCAGAACTGGGTCTTGTCTAAGGGTGGCTGTCCTTCTTACCCCTTATGCAACAGCTCTGAAGCATCTCTGTCTGCCTGATGGGGCTCAGGGGCTTCCTTTGAGGAAAAAGGATCTTATTGGCATGGGACGATGCAGACAGCTGCTCCAGCCAGAAAGGAGCCCACCTGCTGTTGCAAAGGAGATCACTCATGTTGCCATTTTTGCTTAGATGAGAGGCTGGAGAGCCATCTCTTTGTAAAGCGAGAACTCTGCTGGAAAATGCCCAGACACCAGATTTCCTGAGTGTTTTTCTCAAACTCAGGAAAGAGAACTGTGGTTTCTGCCTCCCCTCAGTTCCTGCATCCTTAACAGCCCTCCTAATAGCTCAAAGTCTTAGGAAAATGGTCATTTCCATTGAGCTTCATTACTCCAGGAAGCATGAGGAAGACCCAGCCTTTCTCCCCATCACCTAAGGCAGCAGTGCCAGCCCCATGGTGCTGTCCATCAAGGGCACTTCCTACAACCTGGAGGCTGCTGCCTGGCACCCACGGTACAGTAAGGCCAGCTCTGGGGCTCTAGTTTAGCTCAGCGAGTGTTTTGTGATTCCGATGGATGGAGGGAAGTGGTGAGTCCCTGAAGGTTGGATAGAGGGAGAGTCTGGGAGAGGGGCTGACGTCTTATGTTCATGAGCTCTCAGGAAGTATAGGAGAGACAGATGAGGCACTGTGTGGGAGATGCTCAAACAAAAGCTATGTGGGGGCTGAGGGGACTCCTGAGATTCAGTCTGAAGCCCAGGTCAGGTCAGAAGGGAACTTTGCAGGGTATGGGAGGGTATAGGTCTTGAGCCGAGTGTTGGAGAGCAAAATTCTAACTCTGCCTTGACCTATAGAGCCCATGGGTCTTCCCATCTGACCCCACTCCTTCTCCAGCCTGCTCTGCTCCACCCATGCTGGACTTCATGCTTCGGGAACCCATTCAACTAGTTCCTACTTTGCAGGGGCTTTACAGGGCTTTGCAAGTGCCTCCTTCTGAAATGCCCTTCCTCATATCTTCTCTTGCCTGGCCCCCCATCCCACTGGCCTCTCAAATGTCATCTCTTCTGAGAGCCCTTCCCTGTTTGTCCCACCTAAGCATCCTCCCTTCCTTCATGGCTTTCTGTCCCAGTTTTATGTTTTCATTTTGCCACAGCACCTGTCAGTATGGGAAGCCATCTCTTTATCTAGGTATTTGTTTACCAGGGGATTGTCTACCTGCCTTCACTAACCCTTCCTCTATTGCTCCTCGAGAGGAGGCCCTTGTCTTGTTTGTGGCTATTTCCCCAAAGCCCAGAATAGCACCTGGCTCATGGTAAAGGTGTGCAATCAATAGATGTTGATATGATGGGAAGGATTGGGATCTAGAGGTCAGAACCAGAGAGGTCATCAGGGTGGAAGGAAAAAAGAGGACACTTTGCCCCACCCTTTTCACTACCCTTCAAAGGCTCCCCAAAGCCAAGGGGACAAAGTCCAAGCGTGTTGTCCTGATATGCAAAGCCCCAACCCACCTTCCTAGGCTCATTTCCTGCCAGTCCCCACCCTTACACCTCCATGTTCCAGCCTATCCAAATTGCTGAATGATCTGCACCATCCCAAGTTCTTTCACACGTATTCTTTTGCACATGTTCCTACAGGAATGCCTTTTGCCTGTGCAATTAGGAATTAAAATATCTCCCTTTAACAATAACTGCAAGGCTAAAGGTCATAGTAGAAAACAAGCTACTAGCACAGTGCCTAGCCAAAAGTAAGTCCTCACTGAATGCTGGTCAACAGCCTTCCCTTTCCTCTCTGTCCAAGGAATGCATGAGCCCAGGGGGCACCTTCTCTGTGAAGCTCAGGCTCAGCACTTTGTCATCTCCACAGTAGAGACCTGTTTGGGGGGGGGTCTGTTTTCCCAAGCTGTCTCCCAGGGCAGAGATGTCTCTATCTCCTTTGTGCTTTACATGATGGTTGGCACGTAATAAGTCTAAAATGTGTGTCTGTTGAATAATTAGAGCCGGGGTAGGTCTGGGGCCTATGAGGTGATGGGGGCTGCCTGGGGTGCGAGGGTTTATTCATCTTCACTCTGCTCATCCACAGAGCACATACACCTGCTGACCTAACTGGGAAAGAAAAGTCAGTACCTGCATTCTGCTGAAGCCAGGAATGGGGACGGAGCCTCTCTCCTGCAGCCTAATCAGCCATCTGGGTACACCCAGCCATGAAATTAGAATCCACATCCTAAGCACCGTGGCCACATCCAATTTTCCATCAATGAAATATTCAGTTGCTCCACGGCTCTGGTCTGCTCTGTATCTGGAAGGGAGGGCTTCTTCCCTCTCCTCTCTGTACAAGCCATCTCTCAGCTCCCCGGCCAAGCCTTGTGCTATCCTACCTCTGCCTTTACTAATGCCATGGGCTCCCTACCTACCTCCAAATCAGAAATGCCTCTCCCCTTCCTCCTTGATTATCTAATTCCCACCCCACCTCTTTCTCAAGGCCCATCTCCTCTATAAAACCTTTTCTAGAAATGATTTTCCTTCCCCTGGACCCCAGATGCTCATCTGAAAAGCAAACTCCCATTTCACAGTCCCAGCTGAGTGGCATTTGTTCTTAACTGGATCTATTCTTTTTCATATGGGATAAAGACCTTTGACTGGAAACAAAATGGTGATTACTGTTGCTGTGTATCCCCTCTGTGTACACTGTGCCAGGGCTGGGTGCTTAGTAGAAAGTAGGAATGGGACTTTCCAGTAAAAAGTTCATGGGGGACTTTTAGGGACCTCAGTCTGTCCTAACCAAGGACCATTCTCCAGTCTTATCCCTACTCCAGACCAATTACTCTGCAGAGCAGGGCAGGGCAGAGGAATGTTTGGGGTCAAATATGTAGTATGGTCCAGCCACAATGTGCTGCCTCCTGTGCACGGTGACTGTTACTTAGTGTGAGGAGTTGTAGTATGTTGTGAGCAACCACAACATGGCAACATGCTGAGGGCGGCACCCAGGCAGAGTTCTGAGAAAAAAGAACATTGAGGCTCAGCACCCGTATCACGGCGGTTACGGTGCCAGCCACATACATGGAGGCTGATGGGTTCCAACCCGGCCCGGATCAGTTAAACAACTGCAACAACAACAACAACAACAACAAAATAGGCAACGTTGTGGCAGGCTCCTGTAGTCCCAGCTACTTGGGAGGCTGAAGCAAGAGAATTGCTTAAGCCCAAGAGTTTGAGGTTGCTCTCTACCAAGGGCAAGAAAGTGAGACTCTGTCTCAAAAAAAAAAGAAAGAAAGAACATCGACATGGGGCCCCTTGGCCAAGCCTGTGTAATTAGAGAAGTAAGGCCTTGCTTTATGCATCTTGAAAGTAGGTGTAAGTAAGATGTGGAATTAAGATGTAAACATGATCAAGAAAAATAAAGAAAGACATCTAATTTTGAATATACACTGTACAAACAGTTTTGATCAAAAAGCTCATACAAGGCAGTGCTGGCTGGCTCACTGCCAGTAGGACAGTGGTGTGTGAAGAACAGGTGCAGGATCTGATTTGGAGTTAGGTAAATGGAGCTTTGAGTCTGGCTCTGCTTAATGACCACAGGCCAGACCTTGATCTTCCTGAGTATCAGCGTATACACTCATGTTAAACGTGTGTGTGTTTAGCTCTCGACACACAGCACTTTCATTTTTTGAGTGGTCTTCATGTGCTAAGCATTATGGCAAACATTTTCTTTGCAGTACTCTCCTTTGGTCCTCATAACAAGTCTGGAAGGAAGACATTGTTCCCATTTTGTAGTTGAGCAAACAGAGGTTTAATAGAGACCTGCCTTAAGACACATTTATTAAAGGGCAGATTTAGGATTCAATGTCAGAGTACCTAAATACAGTGAAATCCTGCACTCCTGTAAAATGGGGATAAAAAGATTCCCCTCCAGGCTGTCTGATGAACAAATGAGGCAATCTGCATCAAAGAGTCTTGTAAACTGTAAAGTATTATTTTCTAAAGGAGAAGACTCAGGTCTTGCCCACAAGAACTTTATAATCTGACTACATTGATCAGAAAGAGCCGCATAGTGCTCAGTTAAATGTAACCAGGTCTCAAAATGTACGATGTGCACCTTAGCCTAATGGTCCAACATAGCATCCCTACTAATGGGACAAAAGGATGTGGCATGCTTCCTGTTGTGGTGGGATGCCATGGGAGGGACCCAGCACCACCTTCATGTTATATGTAATATTCTTTTTTTTTTTTTTTGAGACCGAGCCACAAGCTGTCAACTTGGATAGAGTGCCGTGGCATCATAGCTCACAGCAACCTCCAATTCCTGGGCTCAAGCGAGTCTCTTGACTCTGCCTCCCAAGTAGCTGGGACTACAGGCGCCCGCCATAACGCCGGGCCACTTTGTTTTTTTTTTTAGTTGCAGCCATCATTGTTGTTTGGCAGGCCCAGGCTAGATTCGAACCCACCAGCTCAGGTGTATGTGACTGGTGCTTTAGCCGCTTGAGCCACAGGCGCCAAGCCATATGTAATATTCTTGGTCAAACATGTTTGACCTGAATTGAATCAGACAAAACCAGATCATAGCATATTCTACAAGATAACTCATCTGGACTCATCAGAAATGCCCATGTTATTGAAAAAAAAAAACCACCAATCAACAAAGGTAGGGGGACTGTTCTAGGTTAAGGGAAACTGAAGAGACAAGACAATTAAATACATTGCCTGAATCTTGATTATATTCTGGATTTTAAAAAAAGCCATAAAAGGATATTTTGAAAGAATTGGAGAAATTTAAATATATTTTACATATTAACAAATATTACTTATATCAATGTCAAATTTCCTTGGTGTGGGTATGATGATGATATTGTGGTTATATGATAAATTATAATTATAGGAGGAACGTCCTTGTTTTTAAGTATTTTAAGTGTCATGATATTTGTGACTTTCAAATGGTTTGGCAAAAAGAAATCAGATTTATGTACATATAAATATATATGTATATAGGAGGAGAGAGAGAGAGAAGTAGTAAAGTGTGAACACTTGGCAAATTCAGATGAAGGATTTACAGGTTTTTCTGTACAATTCTTTCAACTTTTTTCTAGGTTTGAAAATTTCCCAGTAAAAATTGAGAATCTGAGCAAACAGAGATTTAGTGAAGAAGGCAAGTAACTTGCCATAAAACACACTTATTAAAGGATAGATCTGGGATTCAATGTATGTGTCAGTGCTAAAGGGAGATGGCTATTTAAAAGAATCTAGAGCTGAACATTTTTAATCATATAAAAAAAATCCCCAAACTTATTTCTTTGTTTGCTGTAATTTTAATAAGCAGGAAAGGTTAAGTTGAGCCCCACATGGCCCTGGGGTCTGAGGCAGCTTCTGGACTCCTCTGAAGGAATGACTCTAGTAGTTCGTCTCCTAACAGGCATGTTTTCCTTTTGCCTACTGTGTAGTCAAAATAATTCTTTGCCCCAGTCTCCAATTCCTAGGAGACAAGGCTTAACATCCCTGCCAAGGCTGGGGGAACCCCCGGGGCCCTGGGGTTTCCATGGTGCAAACAAAGCGCTGGCTCTACCAACAGGCCACACCTGCTGCACAGAAGGGACAAAGATGTCAAGAAGACCTTCAAGCAAATGCTTCTGGGGGCCACCATCAGTCCCTTGGGGAACTTGTTTAAAATGCTCCGTTCACTGCTGAAGCTGGGTCCCGGGAGCATTCATTTTAACCAGCATTAACTGAAAAAAAAAAAACAAAAAAAAACTAACAAGGTTTGTACTTTGGAAAAAGGAGAGCTTTATTTCTCATAACGAAAGGAGAACAGCCTATTGGGCAGCCATTCCAACAGGCAGAGCCCGGGCCAGGAGCCAGGCACACACACTTCAAAAGGCAAACGAAAGGAACAAGATTCTATGTTGACCAGGGGGTCAAATGTACATATTCAGCAAGTTATAAGAGTCATGAGTATTTACGGAAAAGGGAAAGCATGCACATTTGGAACTGTGCTTTATCTCACCTATCCCATCATGGCTGCAAACTCAGTTTTAAGTTACTTCCGGGGTCTCCTTGGCTAAGAGGGGTCCATTCAATTAGTAGAGTGCTTAAGATTTTATTTGTTGTTCACATCCCCCTCTTTGGCTAAGATAAATGAGACACAGCAGTGATGGCCAAACTATTTTGTCTCATAATCGTTGGGGTGAAGTGGCCGTTGGCCCTAGAACCATCTAAGCACTCAGTGGGACCCCTATGGCGGAAGAGAAGTTTAGAGTCACAAAGACTTATAGCCAATTAAACATTTTGAGCCTAGGGAAATGGGAGTAGACAGGCACTTACAACTCCTCAAAACCTTTTAAGAAATACAGTTGAGGCTCAGCGCCTGTAGCTCAGCGGTTAGGGCACCAGCCACTACACTGGGGCTGGCAGGTTTGAACCTGGCCCAGGGCCTGCCAAGCAACAATGACAACTACAACAAAAAAAATAGCCGGGCATTGTGGTAGGCACCTGTAGTCCCAGCTACTTGGGAGGCTGATGCAAGAGAATCTCTTAAGGGGCGGTACCTTTGGCTCAAGGAGTAGGGCACGCAGGCCCCATATACTGCCCAACCCTAGCCAAAAAAAAAAAAAATAAACTGCAAAAAAGGGGCGGCGCATGTGGCTCAAAGGAGTAGAACACCGGCCCCATATGTCAGAGGTGGCCGGTTCATACCCAGCCCTGGCCAAAAACTGCAAACAAAAGAGAATCCCTTAAGCCCAAGAATTTGAGGTTGCTGTGAGCTGTGATGCCAAGGCACTCTACAGAGGGTGACATAATGACACTCTGTCTCAAAAAAAAAAAAGAAAAAGAAAAAAGAAAAAAAGAAATACAATTCAAAGCCAAAAGTCAAAACCAAGTTTATTAAAATAATTTATCTACAAGTATGGACCTACTGTAGTCTGGGTCTTAGTTATAGACTTGTAGGAATTAGTTATATAAACACAAGTATTTTATTAAGACCATTCCATCCCTTAAACTGGCCCTTACAGTCTCATGGGCCACTTTCTTCCACTGTAGTCCCTGGGCCTGGAGGGAAGAAGGGCTGGCTGTATAGTAAGAGGCCATTAGCTCTGGAAAACAAACTAGGCCCTGTGGGATTTTAGATAAGGAGGACTTGTAGGCTTTGTGAATCATCTCTAAGTCTTCAGGATGTCAGGATTCTGGTTTTGGGGGAAGTAAAATGGAGATAAATAACATTAATAATTTGATAATTAAAGAAGAATTTGGATATCAAAATGAAAAAAGTAGCCCATTCTATTAGGAAGTCAAATTACAAAATGTCATGAAGAAAACTATAGCTTGTTTTATTTTCTATTGTGGTTAAGAAACAACCAAGATTTAGTCCAAACTTTGGACAAATAATAAAAACTTAAAAACAAAAGGACAAGGCTTTGATAATGGTTTTTCTTTTTCTTTGAGATATAATTTTCTCTCTCTAGCTTGCTGTTTTCCTTAAAGACAAATCATAGTAGGACCAATTTATTTGTAAAATAAATTTTTGTCACATTATGCTTGGTTTGCTTATCTGCATAAAATGCTGCAAGAATAATCATTGGCCAGAGGCCTTTTATTTTAAAGGGCTTTAGTGGAACCCCATCCCCTTTTTGAAAAGAAATTTCAGGTTACTTAAAGTTCTCTCCAGCCATGCCAAGGATTTAACTACCTGTAGATACCTGTATGAATTAGGCAAATGCATCTTTTTTTGATGTTCCAAAGTAGCTTGAATCTCTCAGACCTGTTAGAAAGTGACATTTTTTATTTCCCACAGATTAGCAAATAATATAGATGAGGTATCAGGTCAGTATTTTCCCCCCCACAGAGGGCTTTTATTGGCCTTATAAAGTCAACCTGATTCCTCAAACCAGTCTGGGCCTATTTAAAAATAAGCCATTCCTGCCAGGCCCGGGGGCTCATGTCTGCCATCCTGTACTCTGGGAGGCCGAGGTGGGTGGATTGCTTGAGCCTAAGAGTTGGACACCTGAGCAGGGGGATGTGGTGGGTACCTATAGTCCCAGCTACTCAGGAGGCTGAGGCAAGAGGATCTCTTTAGCCCAAGAGTTTGAGGTTGCTGTGTGCTATGATGCCACAGCACTCTACCACAGGTGACAAAGTCAGACTCAGTCTCAAAAAAATAAATACATGAATAAAAATATGCCATTCCAGTCAAAGCCTTGGTAAAATAGTCAGTATCTCTAATTTTGTCTTATTAAGAAAAGAAAAATAGATTCTTATTGAATTTATAAAAATAACCATATTGTTATTAAATAAGAATACTTATGAATAGTTTCTAAATTGGGGGGATATCAACTAGAGAGAAAAATAAATGTTTCAGATTTTTCATAAAATATATTTTACCAATTTGTTGTAAGCCATAAATAGTTCAAAAGAAGAAGAAAAAACTTATGGAAAAAGCAAAACATCACTATGAATTAGCAATATTTAAACAAGTGGTCAAAAAAATCAGTTCCATGTTATGTAACTAATTCTTGCTCTGCTTGAGGTTGCATTAGCAATCCTCATGAATGCATTACCTTTTATTAGAGAAAGCCAAGTCCTTTACAGTCCATATGGCACCTAGCTGAGGTATCTAGATGTTAAACTTGAAGCATCTTCACTTAAAGTGTGAGTAGTTTTCACACAGAAAAACATATGTTAATATTTGGAACAGTTTATCCTGTAGTTTGTTTTTTTTTTTTTTTTTTAAGACAAGAGTCTCACTATGTCACCCTCAGTAGAGTGCCTTGGTGTCACAGCTCATAGCAACTTCAAATTCTTGGGCTTAAGTTATTTTCTTGCCTCAGCCTCCCAAGTAGCTGGGACTACAGGCACCTGCCACAATGCCCAACTATTTTTTTGTTGTGGTTGTCATTGTTTAGCAGGCCTGGGCTGGGTTCGAACCCACCAACCTCAGTAAATGTGGCTGGTGCCCTAACTGCTAAGCTACAGGGGCTGAGCCTGGAATTTGTTTTTCATTTGTTTTTTTGTTTGTTTGTTTGTTTTTTGAGACAGAGTCTTACTTTGTTACCTTGGGTAGAGTGTTGTGACATCATAGCCCACAGCAAACTCAAACTCTTGGGATCAAGAGATCCTCTTGCCTCAACCTCCCTAGTTGCTGGGACGACAGGTGAGCACCACCACGCCAGGTTAGCTTTTCTTTTTTTCTTTTCCTTGCAGGTTTTGACCGGGGCTGGGTTTGAACCCACCACCTCTGGTATATGGGGCTGGCGCCCTACTCCTTGAGCCAAAGGCACCGCTCCAGGCTAGCTTTTCTATTTTAAGTAGAGATGGGGTCTTGCTCTTGCTCAGGCTGGTCTCCAACTCCTGAGCTTAAGCAATCCACCTGCCTTGACCTCCCAAACTGCTAGGATTACAGGTATGAGGCACTGCTCCTGGCTGTCCTGGAGTTTGTGTGTCGCAAGGTGTGCTTGTTGGACCTCAGAAAAAAGGTACTAGCAATTTTATTAAATCCAAGTCAGAAAAATGAAGAAGAGTTTGAAAAAGTTAGTTAGAAACTTACAGCTTAAGAAAGAAGTCAAGGGGTGGGTAGCCGCCTGTGGCTCAAAGGAGTAGGGCGCCAACCCCATATGCTGGAGATGGTGGGTTCAAACCCAGCCCCAGCCAAAAAAACTACAAAAAAAAAAAAAAGAAAGAAGTCAGGATTCAGTCTAAGTCAGATTATTTCCAAAGTTAATAGAAAACTGCTTTTTTTGAGAAGAATAAAAGTAAAATAATAATCATCTGTGGATGACAAAATGTCTTAGAATAACTATGGTTAAGGAGACAATTCACAAAGAAAATTTGGTTACTTTTGTGACCTGTAACAATTGAACATAATAACCATAATTATTATTGATGACATATTTCAAAGTGTATCAGAATTTTAGGAATCTCATACAATTTTGGAGCACAATTAGTAACATGTTTATGTAAATATAACCCCCCAAAAGTTAAAAATCATTTTACATTTGAGAATGTTTCTGGTATAGTTTTAATATTCCAAATAAGCCAAATGTGTAAATTTGTTCTTAAATTTGCAGTGGCCCTAATATTTAGAAAGCTAGTTTGAGGTAAAAAAAAAAAAAAAATTTAGAAATTTTCAATTTGGAAAATTTGTCAAATATCAAAGGTTTAGCACACTTTTTTTGTCATAAAACACTTGTAAAACAGGAGCATAGTCATTTATTTAGCAAAAGTGATCATTTAAAGATTTTTAAAATTATTTTTATTATTATTATTATTATTTTTTAAACAGAGTCTCACTTTGTCACTCCCAGTAGAGTGCTGTGGTGTCACAGCTCACAGCAACCTCAAACTCTTGGGCTCAAGAGATCCTTTTGCCTTAGCCTCCCAAGTAGCTGGGTCTATAGGTGCCAGCCACAATGCCTGGCTGTTTTTAGAGGAGGGAGTCTCATTCTTGCTCAAGCTAGTCTCAACTCCTAAGCTCAGGCAATCTACCCTGCCTTGGCCTTCCAGAATGGTAGGATTATAGGCCTGAGCCACCATGCCCGGCCTCATTTAGATTTTAAAAAGCAAAAATTTTTACTCCACCATCCAATTTTTAAATATTTTGTATGTAAAATTGTTTCACTTATATCTACCAGCTTTAATTACATATATTAATTTATAATGTTAATTCTACATAACCTTTTTTTTTTGCAGTTTCTGGCAGGGGTCGAGTTTGAACCCGCCACCTCCGATAAATGGGGCCAGCACCCCACTCACTGAGCCACAGGCGCCACCCAATAACCTTTATTTTTTATTAAAAAATCTAGGAAGTTAAAGTAACTTTGAGCTGTTAGCAGTTCTCAATTTTTATTAGTATATCAAAATACCTTCAGTTTTCTATATCATATAAAAATAAGGTTTTAAAGTATATAAATTTAAACTGATATTTAATAATTATAGTTTTAGTATTTTAACTTATTTATAAATAGCTCAGACATTTTATAATTGTCTTCTTTAACATAAGATGACTTTAAGATCTTAAATTAGTGAAAAAAATTCTGAAATTACAACAAATTACAATATAGGTATTATCTCTATAGATAGTGGTCTCTCCTGTTTAAGTAGCCACTTGGCATCCAAGATGGATACAAAGGTCAGGGCCTATGTCCCCAATTACGTACCAGGTGTATTACTGAAGACAGAAGACAGGATGCCTGGAGGTTCTAATCCCTCCTAGAATAGCTAGAAGGCAAAGGTGGGGAAGGGAAGAAGTAGTTATATCAGGCTTGGTTGTATCTTATAGCTATTGGTCTAGGCACTGAGAATAAATCCTCAGGCCTCAGGATGGCTATCTATCCAGAGACCAGACCTGGTCAAATCCAAAAATACAAGTTTATAGTCAAATCCAGCAAGAATTAAAAATATTACAGGAGCAGTAGTCCTATGACCTTAAAATGTTTATCAAAAATAGTATCTGGCCTACTTGACCAACAGGTTCAAGTGAAAATGTCTAGCCATGAGCCTGGTAAAAGTCCAATCTGAAAGGACAGCTGGATTTAAAACACGTTATTGAGAATGGAACAAGAAAAAATATACACTGTATATATTTTCATGTGCCTGAGCCTTTTACATATAGAAAGCCTCATAGATAGATGATGTGTCTCTCATAGATAGACAATGACAGGAAATTTAAGGTTGCATATGGCTGGAAAAGCAGAAAAACAGGTTTGGGGTGGGGAGAGAGAGGAAAAGTCTTGACTATTTAGAAAAGGTGGTCATGAAAATGAAGCCTTGGGTAATCGTTTTCAAAAAAACTAAAGGGTAAATGTTTTCTTTCAGACCTTTAAAGGTGAAGATTCTCAGTTAATTTTTTTTTTTTTTTTTAGATTAGGAAAGGATAGTCCTGGTTTTATTTATTTTTAATTATATACACACAGTGTCAAAAAATATGTACATATTTTAAGAAAGGAAAAAACTGCAGTCAATTTTTTAGTTCTGTGAATAAATCAGTTTAGTTAGGCAGCTGTGTCCCATTCCAGGAGCTAGTATAGAAGCTTTTTAAACAGAAAGAAAGAAACAAAAGTCAACATTTGGAGCAATTGGCTCGGTGCCTGTAGCTCAAGCGATTAAGGTGCCAGCCACATACACCCAAGCTGGAGGGTTCAAATCCAGCCCAGGACTACCAAACAACAATGACAACTACAAGCAACAAATACCTGGGCCTTGTGGTGGGCACCTGTAGTCCCAGCTATTTGGAAGGCTGAGGCAAGAGAATCGCTTAAGCCCAAGAGTTGGAGGTTGCTGTGTGCTGTGACACTATGGCACTCTACCCAGGGCGACAGCTTGAGGCTCTGTCTCAAAAAAAAAACAAACAACAAAAAAAAACATTTGGAGCAATTAAAAAAATAAAATTAGTTGAAAAGAAAAAAGTTGTTTGGGAGCAGAGAGAGAAGGAGAGGTGAGAAAGAAGGAAAGAGCTGCCTCTATTTCATGGCCATTTTTGAGGAGTCTCTTTTAACTTTAAATGATTAAGGCAGGCTATGAGAGACTCTTGATCCCATTCGGAAAACCTGAAACCCTAATTATAGCATTATCTTCATTGTTTCGAAAGGTTTTTTTTTTTTTTTTTTTTTTTTTTTTGTAGAGACAGAGTTTCACTTTATCGCCCTGGATAGAGTGCCGTGGCATCACACAGCTCACAGCAACCTCCAACTCCTGGGCCTAGGCAATTCTCTTGCCTCAGCCTCCCGAGCAGCTGGGACTACAGGCGCCTGCCACAACGCCTGGCTATTTTTCTGTTTTTTCAGTTCGGCTGAGGCCGGGTTTGAACCCACCACCTTCGGGATATGGGGCTAGCGCCCTACTCGATGAGCCACAGGTGGCACCCGTTTCGAAAGGTTTGATAGCCTCTTTTTTTTATTTTTAACTGAAAGTGCATATGAACTAGAGTTCTCCTGAGATTTTATTGTGGCCAGCAAAGCTTTTAACAATTTTGGGTTAGATTTCAAACATTTATAAGAATTTTAAATAGTTTTATAGTTTTTTAAAGTGTGTTAAGTCACTAGTGTCTCTGAGTTCAGTGGATCAGAGACCATTTCCTTAGAATTAAGGTTTTTAAAACTGCACTTACCTTATGAGAGTGTCCTCTGTGAGCGCTGAGACATGAGCATCCTCATAAACCCTATGGACCAGCTGAGCCCCCCCAAACCTGGGACCTACAAAAACATTCCATCTGGAGTCCAGAATGGAGGGACCCAGAATTGAAGAGAAATGAAGGGAAGGGGTGGAGAGAAATCAAGTCTCTGTGTTTCTCCCAGCAACATTGGTGTGACAACTGAGCTATCAATGGGCTCATCAGATCTCTAATCATTGATCTCCAATCCTGCTGAAGGCAACTTGGGGTCTTCCTGGGTCTCCTTATGGTTGCCGTTTTTTTATGTTAAAAAAAAAAGTTAGGGCTCGGCGCCTGTGGCTCAACGGGCTAAGCTGGCGGGTTCAAATCCAGCCTGGACCCGCCAAACAACAATGACAGCTGCAACCAAAAAATGGCCGGGCGTTGTGGCGGTCACCTGTAGTCCCAGCTACTTGGGAGGCAGAGGCAAGAGACTCGCTTGGGCCCAGGAATTGGAGGTTGCTGTGAGCTGTGATGCCATAGCACTCTACCCAGGGTGATAGCTTGAGGCTCTGTCCCAAAAAAAAAAAGTTAGGTGGTGCCTGTGGCTCATCAAGTAGGGCGCCGGCCCCAAACACTGAAGGTGGCGGGTTCAAACCCGGCCTCGGCCAAACTGTAAAAAACAGAAAAATAGCCGGGCGTTGTGGCCGGCACCTGTAGTCCCAGCTACTCGGGAGGCTGAGGCAAGAGAATGGCCTAAGCCCAGGAGTTGGAGGTTGCTGTGAGCTGTGTGATGCCACAGCACTCTACCGAGGGCGATAAAGTGAGACTCTGTCTCTACAAAAAAAAAAAAAAAAAGTTAACAAGTTTTATACTTTTGGAAAAAGGAGAACTTTATTTCTCGTACCTATTGGGTGGCCATTCCAACAGGCTGGAAGGCAGAGCCCTGGCCAGAAAGCAAGGCACACATGCTTCAAAAGACAGATAAAAGGAGCAAGATTTTATACTGAGCAGGATGGTCAAATATATATATTCAACAAGCTATGGGAAGAGTCATGAGTATTATGATAAAGGGAAATTTCGCACGTTTGTGATTATGTTTCATCTCTCCCATCGCATTATGGCTGGGAACTCCGTTTTTTGGTTTGTTTTTTTTTTTTAGAGACAGAGTCTCACTTTGTCGCCCTTGGTAGAGTGCTGTGGCATCACAGGGAACTCAGTTTTAAGATGTTTCGGGGTCTCCTTGGCTGAAAGGGATCTGTTTAGTTAGCAGAGTGCTTAGGATTTTATCTTTATTTCACATCAGCATTCCACTGCAACACACCAAAGGTTGAGAACCAACAATGTAGGGTTAAAGCCTAACCCCTACCCCTGGAATTCAGTGTCTTGCAAAGTGTGGCTCCCCTTCCAGTCAGGTTACAGGGTTCCCTGACATGCTTTCCAACCTGTGTCTGCTCAGTCCCACCCATCACTGGACTCTACCTCTCTTTCCTCAATCTGTGTGATGTTAATTCAGCTTCCAGACCTAATACAAGTCCCACCTGCTCCCTGGAGCCTTCCTGATTGCCCCAACCCCCTTGCCAAGCATTCTTCCTTTTCTCTGATTTCATCCAATGTTAAATTGTCAGCTCTCAGTTTAATATTATACTTTATGACATACTATCCAGTGTGGTTTTTCACTTGCTTTGATTGAGTTAATGTCATCCTCCTGCAAACTGTGATGTTTCCTAGGGCAGGGATCACATCTTTCTGTTTTGCACCCTCCTTGGCACTAAAGACAAAGTTAAAGTCCCAGGGTAAGTCCTTAGAATCAATTTACTGATAACTGAATTGAAGAAGAGAAAAATAGAGTCAAAAAGGTTGGAGTGGAGAAAGAAGAGTAAAAGGATTGACCATGGCTGTATGTGCAGAGCATGGGATATTTTGGCTGAATCTGGGATCCCAGGCTCTCTGGATGGGTGGAGCTGGGGTGATCACTCCCCATAACTATTTGCATTGGGAGTTGGCTGCCTCAGGGTCCCTGCCCCCACATAGTAATTTGCATCCATAAATTTACATAGAACTGAAGGACCTTCCTGAGAGAAGAGACAGGGCCCTGTCATCCCTCCCATTCCTCCTTTGTCATTCAAAGTCATGTTAGGTGAAGTGGGGGTAGGATGTGGGCAGTACAGCCAGGGTAGTATGGCTGTCCACCGGAAGGAAACACCTTAAGCAGAGGGAAGGCTATGTCTGGAGTCCTTCTGAGGCTCTCAGTGATATTAGTCCTCCAACTCCATGATGGCCTATCTACCCCCAATCCCTCCATGCACCTCTACCTCCCTATGCTGGAAGCAATTGAGACCAGGAAGCAGGGCTGTGTGAGGAGGAGGATACCAGGGATATTGTTATAAATGTAAATACATGGGCCCTCCCTTATAAGCTCGAGAAAATGAAGCCATCATATTCCTGCTATTCCCAGATACTCTAACATGGTGCCCTCTCCCCTGGCCGCTGACTGGCAAACTCCTTGGATGGCCTGGCCGGACTTCCCAAGGTAGAGTTAGACTCTCTTTTCTGTTCTCATAGCCCTTTTTGAAGGCCACTGTGATAGCTAGGGTGCCCCAGGATAATAGGAACCTTGACTACTTCCTGGGGTGGCAAAGAGAAAACAATATTCCAGGCAAAACAAAGTCCTTGAAATTGAAACGACTCTGTCTCCCCCCATTTTACTGATAAGTCTGGTGATGCTGTGAGTCCATGGTGCTGAGTGGGAATGCACTGGGCAGAGGAGGCTTAGAGCCCTCTGGATGCACAAAGGATGTACTCAACCTTAACAACTACAGGACAAAAAATAAGGCAGCAGATGGAAGAAGAGCCTGCAAAGACAGCAGCCATTGGAGAAACAAGCAAGGCCAGTGACCTGTGAAATATAAGTGCAGTCTGGACACAGAGAGCCCAGACCTACAGAGTGGGCTCCTAATGGAGGAAAAGTGAGAGGGAAAAATCAATGGTGCGGGGGAAGCTTCTCACATCTTTCAAATGGCTGTTGCCAGGTCGGGGGAGGGGGAGGAGAGGGAGGAAAAGCTCTGAGCTGCGAATATATTAGCTGCTTGATCCCGGTTACCAAGGGAGTGGTGGAGTCCCAGTCCCCCGAGGCCTCCCAGGAGATGGTAGATAATTACATATGGGTCTCTGGTTTGCTACGGCTCTGTCTCAAGGCAAAAGATGGAATATATTACCCCTTCAAGGTTCCCTTATCTGTACCAGAGCAGGTTACCACAAGACAAAGAGAATTCAGGAGGCTGTCACATAATCATCTGTGTTGCACACTTCCTATAGCATTTGAGAAATCTAACAAAAATCTTAAGTGCACAAAAGCAGAATGAATTTGGTGATTTTATGACCCACCCACCCACATCTTTTATTTAAAATAATAAAATCCCCAACCTCCTGAAATCCTTAAGCATCAACAAGAATAGGATCTTCAGCTTGCATTAGAAATGTCTACATTTCTCTCTGGCTGAAGGAGGGTGGGGTATGTTGGAATATTAATACAGAGCATTTAGATGAGGCTCTTAATTTGAAAAGAATGTGAGAATTAATGCTTGCGTTTAATTAGAGCTTGACTCATCACAGATAGATTTTTACCCTCTTTTCCTTAATCAATTTCACCCTAATTAATTCTTCTGTGGCTAAGTCTTGTTACATTAGATAGTCTGCTGATTATTTCCACAATCAAGAGACTTGAATATTCATGCATTTTTAATAAGGAATGACTGCATCCTTTTTCATAAGTGATCCTGCTGGTTGGCAGTTACAGCCGCTAAAATAATTATAGAGCATATTACTTTTAAAGCATTGTTTACTGTCATATTCATACTAGGTGACAGTTTGGAAGAGTTCTGGAGGCTGCTGTAGTGGGGCAGAGAAGCTGGGTGTTTAATGTGGCAATTTTCAATGTCAAGTACTATTTATTCATAGGTCATTGCTATTTTTTTTTAAGGAAAATAAACACAGGGGTAATTTGGTCTTACTGGCTGACGAATCCATGTACTATAGACAGAAGACCATTCTAATTGTATGCTTGTTGAAAACCTTGACTCTTGGAAGGACTTTTGGAAGGCTGACTGGTACCTTCTGCCTCCATCTGTGACTGGCCAAAATATGGTTGCTCATGTCTGATTATGAATTACTTATGATTACTTATGTGGTGGGGGGTTTTCATGTCAGATCCTGATATTCCTGCAAGCTTGAATGTTTGAAGCAAGGCCTGCAATAATTCCAAAGCCTCAGCTGTTTTCTGTTTAGCAAGAGGAAGCAGGGAAACTCCACCTAAGGGAAAAGGCTGCTTTTTGTTTGGGGGGGGAAAAACACTGGACTTTTTAGTTATGCAGAGGAAAGGCTTAGAGCTGATTCTGGAATGGACAAGTTGAGACAAGAGGAAATAAATGGCTATGTATGCTAATATAAAATATTGTTGTGCTGTTAGTGGCAGACAGAGCTTCTCTGGCCACCTTGTTTACCTAGGCGGATGGGACCCTTTCTTCTCAATTCTTGGGGAAAACAGAAAATTGGGGGCTGGACCCCAGATCTGGCCAAGGGTCCTCCTGTCTTTGGGAGTTAAGTCAGTTCAGCAGTAAGATGATAGACCTGGAGAAAGGCAAGCAGAGTGCCCCAGTCATTGGCTAGCAGACTCTGGGAGAGTCCATGGAAACCTCCAACTTAATTGGTTTTTCTCCTGCATTTGTGAACCCCAAGCCTTCAGGCTTGAAGGTCTTCATCTTGAAGGAGAATAAGAGAAAATCTGGTATCCATGTTTGGAATGAGGGGAGAGGGAGTGTGATCTTCCCTAAGACGCCCTCCTCCTAAAGTCTGCTCAAGGAAGCATGAGGGGTGGGGGCCCACATGAGGGGCTGCACGTTGACCGTGTGAAGGAGACTTGGAGAGGATCCACATAAAGATAGAGGTTCAGGCTAGGCTTAGCTTGGGTGGACAGGTACAGAAGTAAAATAAGACAAACCTTCCTCATGTTCTGGAGAGAGAGAGAGACCTTCAAAGGGAGAGGCTACAGCTTGCAGAGCACCCAGGCAGGGGTTGTTGGCTAACAGACACCTGGGCTGCCCTTAATAGACATTGCAGTTGGCCAGAGTTTCAGAGGTTGTCCTGCCTACCCACCACCTCTCCACCCCCGCTCCACAACAGCTGTTCAGGGAAAGAGCCCAATTGAGCAGCCACCAGCTCATTTCCCAGCAACAACACCACCAGCTGCTCTGCAGAGCCCAGGGCCAGTAACTAGCAGCATCCTTGAACCTTAGGTCATTACTCTCACCCCTACTACAGATGAAGAAGTTGGAAAAAGATATGGTGCCATTGCTTTCTCTAGTGAAACTGATCTAAAATAGTATCCTTAAGACACTGAAGAAGTTGAAGAGATTGAAAGAACAAAACCCGAATTACAGTAAATAAATACACAGAAAACTGATGAGATATGCAAAGCCAGCCCCTCTACCCCCATGATAGGAAACCTAGTCCAGCCCAGTAACTTGCTCAAGGTCAGATATTGATCAGGGGCATGTTTAGGTCTTGTCTTCCAGGTCCCCCAATTCCCAATTTAGTGTTTTTTCTGGACAGCCCATCCTGCGAGTAAATTTCTCTTTAGTTAGAAAAAAAACGGGGCTGCCTGGGACATCTCTCCAGCCTGCTGTGTATTTACTGTCTGATCCAAAATTTTTTGGATCTTGGCCTCTCAATCTCCTTAATTCCCTCACCACTTTTCAAAACACTCCTTTGGATCATTTCACTCTAGATAATAATTGTATTAAAATTGTTTAGCTTCCTCATCTGTAATATGAAGATTGTAACAGCAGAACTATGGTATTAATTAATTCAGGTAAAAATCTTAGAATAGTATGTAGCACATACTAAGTGCTTGATAAATATTTGCTCATAAAAAGGGGGTATGCAAACCCAAATCACTCTCCTTATTTATCGAAGGCTAAAACCAAAGGTTATGCCAAGAAGAGTCACGGCAGGGGAGGGTGTTCCCTGGGGGAGGCCCTCTGGTCTCTAGTATTATTGTCCATCAGCCAGTGGTCCCAAAGTGAGGAGAGAAATAGCAAGACCATAGTAGCTCCAGGTCACCTGCCCTGCCAAACCGTGGAGCACAATGCAGCCCCAAGGCAGAGATGCCACAGAGGAAGGAGAGAGCAGCTGGCAGACTTTTGTAAATTCACATCAACTGCCTTCCTCGGGCTGTGCTAGACTGATTATCAGGTTCAGTTGTGCAATGTTCACTCGGGATTTGGTGGCTGGGAGCCCAGGTTAGGGTGGAGGACCCCAGGAAGGTCAAGGTATATACATACTGTGGAAGGAGGACGTCCACTTCTTTAAAATACTAGGAAACTCCTGGACTATCTGTAGGGAACTAATTTCATTTTTTCTTTATTCTTCGTCCCCTCTTTTCTTCATTATCTCCCTTCCCCTAATGATTTCAAGTCCTTCAATCACCTCCTATTCACAAAGTTTGCTATAGACAATAAAATCAAGGGCACACTTCAGGGAAGTGATTTAACTCACCAAGGCAAGTCAATCTTCAGAATTAGAGGAAAGATACCAGATCTCTCAGTACCCAGGGCTCTTATTGCTCCTCCAAGGTGTGCGTGTCTAAAACACATTTACTCTCTATGGGGTCTTTTTTTTTTTTTGGCCGGGGCTGGGTTTGAACCCGCCACCTTGTACCCAGGGCTCTTATTGCTCCTCCAAGGTGTGCATGTCTAAAACACATTTACTCTCTATGGGTCTTTTTTTTTTTTTTTTTTTTTTGGCCGGAGCTGGGTTTGAACCCGCCACCTTGGGTATATGGGTCTGGCGCCCTACTCTTTTGAGCCACAGGCGCTGCTCTCTATGGATCATTTTTAACACCTATTTCCAGGTTTGTCTGGGGATCTGTATTCCTGAGCTAAGATAAATGCCATCCATAAGAGGGTCAGCCACTTGGGATATTGGGGGAAAGGCACTAAAGAAGTAAATCACTTGTTAATTTAACTTTGGCTAAGATATTCAACTCTGAGCCAACCAGGATTTAATTTATTTGTTCCTGAGGTCAATGCCATTTTTACTGCACACTAATAAAAGCATTAGCTCTACTGCCAAGATTCAGGAAAAATCCTACTTGTTATTTTCCTTTCCACTGGTAAGAAAGTGGGGATTGCCAAGGAGGCTGGAAGAAAGGGGATAAAAACTCCCCTCCAGTCTGCAATCTTTGCTTCCAAGACAGAAGGGGCCATGTCATCTTCCCTATCAGTGTCATGACTGCCCTCCCCTTAAGTTGATTTGCTTTGGGAACAGAGATCTCATCCTGGGGCTGCCTTCCTCTCTTGATTAGCCTGTTGCTTTGGACTATATGATGGTTACGGTTTGAATGTGTTTCCTCCAAAATTCACATTGAAACTTAATCCTCAGGGTGGTGGTATTAAGAGGTGCGGCCAAGAGTGGCAGTACATGCCTATGATCCCAGATATTCTGGAGTCTAAGGATG
This sequence comes from Perodicticus potto, assembly GCA_963574655.1. NCBI lineage: Eukaryota > Metazoa > Chordata > Mammalia > Primates > Lorisidae > Perodicticus > Perodicticus potto. Next base: position 16,616 of record CAUYRH010042811.1, on the reverse strand, counting down.
GAGGATTTCTTGAGGCCAAGAGTTTAAGACCAACCTGGGCAACAATGTGAGACCCTGTATCTAAAATACTAATGATGATGATAATTTCAAAAGCTTGCTCTGCATACTTGCCAGTTGAAGGGCAAGATATGAAGCCTTTAGAAAATGCTTAGGCCAAGCAGAGCCTGTGGCTCAGTGAGTAGGGCGCCGGCCCCATATACCAAGGGTGGTGGGTTTAAACACGGCCCCGGCCAAACTCCAACAACAACAACAAAAAAAGTGCTTAGGCCATAAGAGCTCTCAAGAGCTCTCCTTGTAAATGTATTAGTGCAGTGGTTCTCAACCTTCCTAATGCCGCAACCCTTTAATATAGTTCCTCATATTGTGTTGACCCCCAACCATAAAATCATTTTCGTTGCTACTTCATGACTGTAATTTTGCTACTGTTATGAATCATAATGTAAATATCTGATATGCAGGATGTATTTAGGCGACTCCTGTGAAAGGGTCGTTCGACCCCCAAAGGGGTCATGACCCACAGGTTGAGAACCGCTGTATTAGTGTCTTATAAAAAAGCATTAGGGGCAAGTTTACCACTTCTGTCCCTTTCACCATGTGAAGACACAATGTTTATCCCCTCTGGAGAATGCAGCAACAAGGCATGGTCTTGGAAACAGAGAGAACAAACCCTAGCCAGACACCAAAACTGCCAGCTCATTGATCTTGGCCTTCCTAGCCTCCAGAACTGGGAGAAACAAATTTCTATTGCTCATAAATGATCCAGTCTCTGTTATTTTTTCATAGTAGCACAAATGGCCTAAGACAGACCAGAAGGTGGACAACTTCTCAGGGCTTGTTGAGCTCAATAGAAAAGTTACCTCCCACATCTAAAGCCCTGGATTCCCTAACCCCACTTATGTTTCCCAGACATCTCCGGCCCATTCTCTCAGCTGTCAACTCCATGCATACCCAGTTCACTTTAGACTATGAGCTACTCCAAAAGCTTTTTTTCCTCCTGGACTTCCCTCTCCAATTCTCACTGTCACCCCATATCCCTTGCTAGACTCATTATCTCATGTAAAGACTATGTATTACATTACTCTGCCATCCTTCCAGAGTTGTGCCAGTTTAGGACAATTACACAGAGCTATGTGCATGAAATCTGCCTGACAGCAGCCTGGGACAGGAGAAATAACACCCACTGGAGGAGTCAGGACACATGAAATTTAGTCCTCACCCCAACAGCTACTGGATGTATAACTTTAAACAAGTCACATAACCTCTGTGGGCTCAGTTTTCCTTAGGTACAAAATGAAAGGAATACCTGTCTTACTGACCTCATTCAGTGGTTCATAAGAATCAAGAGCAATGAAATGTTCATTCATTTAACAAATTCTTTTTTTTTTTTTGAGAGAGTCTCAAGCTGTCACCCTGGGTAGAGTGCCGTGGCAACACAGCTCACAGCAACCTCAAACTCTTGGGCTTAAGAGATTCTCTTGCCTCCACCTCCCAAGCAGCTGGGACCACAGGTGCCTGCCACAACGCCCGACTATTTTTTTGTTGCACTTGTCATTGTTGTTTGGCAGGGCTGGGCTGGATTCGAACCTGCCATCTCCAGTGTATATGGCTGGTGCCCTAGGTGCCGAGCCATTTAACAAATTCTTAATGTCCCCTGATAGTGTACATGGGTAATCAAATAATCATTGAAATCATCATGTGATGTGTGGCACCCATAGCTCAGTGAGTAGGGCATTGGCCACATATACCAAAGCTGGTGGGTTTGAGCCCCAGCTGTGGCCTGCTACACAACAACTTCAACCAAAAAATAGGCGGGTGCCTTTAGTCCCAGCTACTTGGGACGTTGAGGCAAGAGAATGGCTTAAGCCCAAGAGTTTGAGGTTGCTGTGAGCTGTGATGTCACAGCACTCTACCAAGGGCAACATAGTAAAACTCTGCCTCAAAAAAAAAAAAAAAGAAAGAAAGAAAGAAAGAAAAAGAAAAGAAATAATCATGTGACCTGGTTTTTTATTGCTGTGCAAATTCAGTGATTTAAAACAATAATTATTTTATTATCTCCCACAGCAATGAATGTTGACTGGACCCAGCAAAGTGGTCCTGATTCAAGTTTCTTATGCAACCAATGTCAGTCAGTGGCTAGGGTAAGAGCCAGAGTCATCTCAAAGGCTTTCTCACTCACACATGTGGTGGTCGATGCTGGCTGTCTGCCAAAACACCAACAATGTGCTCTTTCCATGTGACCTGTGCTTCCTCATGGTATGGAGGCTTGTTTTAAAAAGGGAGCAAGGGCGGTGCCTGTGGCTCAAAGGAGTAGGGCACCTGCCCCACATACCAGAGGTGGTGGGTTCAAACCCAGCCCTGACCAAAAAAAAAAAAAAGGGGGGGGGAGCAAGGCAGAACATAGCATTATTATGAACTAGCCGATAAGTAACGTAGCTTTACTTTTGACATAATCTATTGATCAGCATAGTCACAAAGCTCCTCCTAGGTTCAAGAGGAGGGGACACAGACCCCACCACTTGATGAGTAGAACGCCAACATTATGTTATAAGAAGAGTACAGGGGATGGGATATATCGTAGCAACCATCTCTGGAAAATACTATATACAAACTGTCCCGCTATGTAATCACACAGAAAGTGCTTGTATTAGTGCCTGGCTGAATAGAAAGTATTCAGCAAGTGTTAACTATTTGCTCTTAGATGGTTTAAAGGTAAATCATAACAGTTTCTGATAGTTCCTTGCAAGACCGAAACTTTATGCAAATGTAAAGGGATTGGCCTCTGTGTTTCATGGTATATTTTTAGCCTTTTTAACTGTAAGCTTCCCAAGAGTAGAAACTATGACTTCTCACCTTATTTCATTCTTTGATTCATTACCAGAAAATATTAGCTTCCTCTGTAATTTGGATATGAAAGAGATGCCAAGAACTGGGGAGTAAGGTCGGCCGGTAGGAATGAAACTAGAAAATCAACACATAATGGATGAAATCAAGTGCGTGCATGCGTGTGTGTGTGTGTGTGTGTGTGCGCGGGTGTGCGCGTGTGCGCGTGTGAGTGTGTGTGTATGGGGGCAGTTTGCATATTTTATGCATTACATATGTGTGTGTGTTTAGATACATATTTTGTAACCTGTTGCTATACGATGAACTGCCCCCAAACCTAGTAACTAAAACTAACAACCATTTATTTTTCAGGATTCTGAGAGTCAGGAATTTGGGCAGGGCTCACCTGGGACATTCATCTTTGCTTTACCTACTGCCGGCTGCAGTATCTTAAGAATGCAAGACAGTCTCACTCACATATCTGGCAGTGGGTGCTGGCTGTCCAGTGGGTACCTTGGTTCTTTTCTTTATGACTTCTTATTCTCTAGGGCTTGCTCTCCCCATGTGGCCTCTCAGCAAGTTAGCCCAGATTTCTTTACACGGATATTGACTTTACCAACGGCAAAAATGGACACAAGTCACAAGGACTCTGATGGCCAAGAAGTCCCATAATGTCACTTCTGCCACAAATCATAGATCAGGCAAGATTCAACTGGGAAAGTAAAAAGACTCCCTCTTTTCCTATGGGGAGGGACTCTGGACAAGGGTGTGTGGACGGGAGGAAATGATCTACCACAATGTGTAACAGCAGCGGACGTCTGGCACCTTGCCGTGTGACAGGCACTGTCCTAACAGCTTTATATGGACTAACTCATTTAATATTTACAACAATGCCATGAACTAGGGTCTCCCAGAGACCCCATTGTGCAGATGAGGAAACTGAGGCATAGAGAATTTAAATAATTTACTTGGAGTTGTACAGGTCGTTTGTATGCTCCAAACCCATGTTCTATGATCCTGAACTCTACAGCAGTTCCTCAAAGAGTTGATAGGGCTCACAGGCTGAGGCAGAATAATTAGAATAATATGACTAATGGCAGTTAAAACTAACCATCTGTTGGAAACCCACTACCAAGGACAAGGGCTTTACATAACTTCCTTTCCTCACTGAATCCTCATCTCCACCCCAGAGCCCTGCAAGCTAGCTGTTGTTATCTTTATTTTGTAGATGAGGAAAGAGGCTCAGAGAGGTCAATAATTTGAATAATTTGCCCAATTAAGATGTAATGGCAGCAAACTAAGCTGCTCCAACCAATCTAGGGAAAAGGATGTGTGGATACAGGGACAATAGGACCCCTCTCCAGCACTGCGGTAGGGAGCAGCCTTGATATGCAAGCCCCGTGGCCCTGCGTGGGGCAAGCCCCAGGCTGGTGAGAGGCCGGTGCAGCCTTCTGAAGTGGAAGTCACCCCCTGAGAGCAGTTCCTTACTTGCTCAGCCCACACTGGGTGCTGGAGGGAGAAGGGGTTCAGACCCCCTCAACCAGGCATCCCAGGCTGCCAAGCAGTTGCCACTCAGGACTCTTTCCCTGGAATGCCTTTACCCTGACCCTAGCTTGGAGGCCACCTCCTCAGAGAAGACTTCTCTGAGTTGCGTGGCTCCTTCCTTCCCCAGAGGCACCACACCTAACCCTGTTGCATGTCCTCACCGGGGCTTTTCATTCTCTGCTGCTAACTATCTGCAGAGACAGCTTTGTTTTCTTTTCCCCAACTAGAATGTATGCTCTGTGAGGGCAAGGACTGTTTTCTCTAGCTACCTGTTGCATAATAGGTATTCAGTAAATATAAGAAAAAGAGAGGGAGGTGCCTGCAGCTCAGTGAGTGGGGCGCTGGCCTCATATACTGAGGGTAGCAGGTTCAAACCCAGCCCTGGCCAAACTGCAACAAAAAAAATAGCCAGAATAGCCAGGCATTGTGATGGGCACCTGTAGTCTCAGCTACTCAGGAGGCTGAGGCAAGAGAATGTCCTAAGCCCAGGAGTTGGAGGCTGCTGTGAGCTGTGTGACTCCTCGGCACTCTACCAAGGGCAATAAAGTGAGACTCTGTTTCTACAAAAAAAGAAAAGAAAAAGAGAGAAAGGAAGAGAGGGAAAGGGTGAGAAAAAGAAAAAATTAGCATTCTGATTTATACATTCGAGTTTTATGATCTTGGTTAATGTTAGTCCGTTCCTAACAGACAAATCCACCCTTAGCTTGTTGCACATCATGTTTCCAAGCCTGATAATGAGTAATCCCAGACCTGGGAGAATTCAATGAGGCACACTATGGCCTTGGGGACCCTCTTGGGGACCAGCTGGCCTCTTCCCATGGCATCACCCTTTCTCTTGCTACACATCTGCTTGCTAAAATAAGCAGATTGTATTTCCTGTGAGTCGTGGTGGGTTTTCAAAACACAGGCTCTCCCCCAACTGTTTTGCCTTCTAAAAAGGGATGTTTAGTCATGCCCAGCTTTGCCAGTCCTGTGTCAAAGATTACCCAAAGTGCTGCCCGAAGAGGCCACTGGCATTGCTCTGTGTGTCGTTTGCAAACAGTTCACTTGGCACCAGCAACCTAGTTCTCCCCAAATCTGTCCTTTGCCTCCAGCAGCCTATGGACCCTGTTGGGCTGCAGAAGTGGGTTTGGCTCTGGCTTTATATTACTGTCTTTATCAACCTCGCAGAAGTAGGTGTCAAGTTATTATCTCTTAGTCTCCCAGGGACCTTTGCTGTCTTTGTGGCTGGGAGAAGGGTGGCCAGATGGAAGGAGATGGAAGTAGTGACAATACTCTTGACAATGGCTAATTTTTTGGAGCATTTTCCATGTGCTCCAAAACTAAACCCCATATTAAATCCATTAATATATGTAATCTCATACTAAATCTATTAATATATGTAATCTCATTTAACCCTTACAAAAGCTCTACTAGACAGGCATGTTATTATTGTCCTCATATTACAAGTGACAAAACTGAGTTACAGAGGGAGTAAGAACATCTTGTCAAGGTCGGACAGCAAATACAGGTTCAAACAGCACAGCATGACACACTTTCTTTACCCAGAGAGACAAGATCTTGTTCTGTCTCCAGGCTGGAGCACAGTGGTGCCATTAATCGTAGCTCCCTGTAGCTTTGTACTCCTGGGCTGAAGCAATCCTCCTTTCTCAGCCTCCACATCAGTAGGTGGGACAACAGGTGTGCACCACTGCTCCCAGTCCATCCACGACATGCTCTTGGTCACCATGCTATAGCCTTTCCTCTCAACCCTCTATCCCCCCAACCTAGTAATAATCAATCTCTTCCTTACAACTTTGCAGAAGACACAAAATTGGCCTTTGGTATATGTGATGCAGGCTGCCCTGCCTGAACTCTGGGGTCTCCCCAGGGCACTCACCTCAACACAGCCCCTCTAGGGGCTGGTGCACCCCATGGAGGGGAAACCAGGAGCTTCAAGGCAAAGGTCAGGCTTACCCTCTAGGCCAACTAGCAGTATCTGTCGTTAAGCCTTTCAAGAAGACCTTGTGGGTTCCAATATAGAGTCATTATGGTTTATTGCCTCATAAACAGAGCTCTGCGAGGACACTGCAGTCCGTGTTGACTGAAATACTCAGTATCTGTATTTACAGGTTTGGATTTACCTTTCCTGGCTGTGGGTACTTCCTTATTCCGGGCAGGCTGACCTTTGTCAGAGGAAAGTTGATGCTCTGGGCTGGCAGAATGCCCTCTTACCTCCCAGGCCTGCATAACAAGGAGCTGGAGGAACATTCTCCCTCTGCCTTCAGCCAGAGCGAGCAGGGTTTATCTAAGGAAAAGAGGCTCATGGAGGAGGAGAGAGGTTAGGAGGCCTGCAGAATCCAGGTGTTACCTTCCTGAGGGCCCTCTGCTGCGGCACAGCCTGGGATAAGAGCCGTATGCTTTATCTCATGTGGTCCTCACAACCTCTGGCACCCCACCTAAATGAGAAAGTGCAGCCCAGGACCTGCCTGATATAGCCCACAGCTCACCAGTGGCTATATCCGGCAGCTCCTGGTTAGGAGTAGAGTCCACTGAATACGGTTCAAGTGAGGATGAGATTTTCACAGGGTTTAGGGAACAAACAAAGCTGATAAGGGACCCCCACACTAGCAACCACAGATAGTCCTTCCCACCCACTAAACTAACGGGTCAAGGAGTGAAAAGAGCATGAACGGAGATGGGGGGTGAGAACGGGGAACCTGGAGTCTCCAAGGGAGGGACACAGCTACTGCCAGCACCAGGCTCCAAAGGAAGGAGGCAGTAGGAAAGAAGTACCCCAGCATTCTCCCCTCCTTCCCATGCCTCCCAAGTCCCAACCCACCCAGAAGACAGAGGCCAACAAAACCCGGGTAACACAGTCCACAGAGATCAGTCACGTGGACACAGAATAGGAAGGAAGAGGATGGGGGTTGGGGCAGACAGCGAATAGCCAGTGTCACGGTGGAGCTGGACTTTGAGCCATGAACTCCTAAGAGCCCTGATACTTCACTGTGGTTCTTTCAACCTGAGAGACCTTTCTACCACGCAGCATGGTCAACTCAGGTGCAAGCCCTCGCAGAGATGGAGTCACTGGCCTAGCTCACTTTAAAATCGGAATGATCCTTTTCACACTTCTTTCTTCCTCCTTGTTCCTCTAAGAACCTCTCCCAGATAATGAAATGCCCTGGGCCCAGACCTCTGGCCAGCTGGTTCCCTCACCAGCTCTGACTGCTGCTTCCACATTCTTTTGGATTTGGGCCCAACAGTGGATCCTGGAGAAAGTCCCTTCAATTTCTGACAGCCATCTCCTCTCTCGACCTCCATCCATACCAGTCTGGTGTTCCCGCTCAAGCCTGGCATTTTTCTCTGCAGCCAGTCACTGGGAGCTCTGCTGCGGTCCAGTAGGGACTGAGGGGAGGCTCTGGTCACCCAGAACAGAAGGAAGCTGGGAAGTTGCGTTTGTCTGAGGGGTCACCCCAGATTCAATGTGAGCTGAGAGTAAGCCCTGAGGGGTGATTAACTAGAAAGCTTTGTAATGCTGAAAAGTGGGCCCTCTGATATGCCAAGAAACTACTTCCAGGATGAGAAAGACAGGAGAGTTCACCTTTCAATGAAGGAGCTGGTTAGAAACTTGGGGGCCCCCATGCTGCCTCGGTGTCTTTGTTTTCCACCCACACACTTTCACCTAGGTGCACCCACTTATCTCCTGCCCCTGCAGCTTCTAGCTTGGCCACCTGGGGACCGCCCTCAGGCCAGATCAGGAATTTGCTTAAAACATCATTCCCTATGGGACTTGTGGGTGGTGGAACTTCTGGGTATCCCAGTCAGACTTGAAGTTTTGACTTCTCATTCTCCCCGCCATCCACCCCCTGGAATGCTGATCCCCACTGTCTGTGTGCCCTGCACGTCAGCTGCTTCACACATGGTGATGATGGTGACAGCCAGCATTTACTGTTCTAAATACTTTACAAGTACCAGATAATTTTGTCTTCACAACACTATTATTATCCCCATTTCACAGATGAAGAAAACAAGGTCTAGAGAAATCACATGATTTGGCTAAGGCCACACGGATCATAGAGCCCAAATCCAAACTTAGTGAAGCCTCCAGAGCCTGCATTCTGTGCTTTCTATTGAGGGCCGGTGTGGGGCTTTCCTTCTGTCATTTTTTTAAAAGGCTTTATTGAATTATAATTGGCATACAACTAATTGCACATATTTAAAGAATACAATTTTATAAGTTCTGACATATGCATGTGCCCATGAAGCCATTGTTACAATCAAGGTAATGAATACGCCCATCACTGTGGTCCTAGGTAACTAATCACCTGTTTCCTGTCACCACAGATTAATTTGCATTTTCTAGAATTTTATATGTGGAAGAGAAGGCATGTCCTTTTTTTGGTCTGGCTTCTTTCACTCAGCATAATTATTTTGAGCTAATACCCCTACTGTTGCATGTATCAGTAGCTCATTCCTGTCTAGTGCTGAGTAGTACTCCATTGTGTAGGACATTGAGTTGTTTACAGTTTGTGGCCATTATAAAAAAAAGCTACTTGAACCTTCCAGTGCAAGTTTGATTTAGACATGTGCTTTCATTCCCCTAAGATAAATTCCTAGGTGAGGAATGCCTGGATCAGATAGCAGATGTGTGCTTAACTTTGTGAAAAATGGCCAAACTATTTTCCAAAGTAGTCATACCCTTTTACATCGCCTCCAGCAGTGTATGAGGAATTCCAGTTGCTCCACTTCCTTGAATGACAGTTGGTGTAGTCATTTTCATTTTAGCCAGTCCTAGTACATATGCAGTAGTTTCTCATCAAGGTTTTTTTTTTTCTTTTTGAGGGACAGAGTCTCACTATGTCACCCTCAGTAGAGTGCCATGGTGTCATAGCTCACAGCAACCTCAAACTCTTGGGCTTATGTGATTCTCTTCTTCAGCCTCCCAAGTAGCTGGGACTATAGGTACCCACCTGGCTATTTTTTTTGTTGCAGTTGTCATTGTTTAGCAGGCCCTGGCCGGGTTTGAACCCGCCAACCCTGGTGTAGGTGGCCAGCACCCTACCACTGAGCTATGGGTGCTGAGCCTGACTGTCAGGTTTCTAGTGGTATTCCAGGTCTTACCTAATCCCTTGCCTATCCCCTAATCTACATTCAGCCTTGTCCAGCCTTCCATGTCTGGGCTCTGTGCCCAACACCTGAGCCCTGCTGCTACCCACAGTCCTGATGCCATCAGCTAGAAGGCAAAAGCTGCAAACGGGTCCTGCTCAGGGCTGGGAGCTCTAGCATAGCAAGTTTTCCCAGGAAACCCTGACACTAGAGATGACAGAGCCAGCTCTCAGAGCAATGACACTGCCATAAGACCTTCTCAAGACCTCATAATTAATCATTGAGAGCATTTCAGCCTGGTTATGAACTCCAGTTAGAATAAGAAATGAAGTTGGGCAGAAAGAGTACAAATGGATAAAACTGAACAAGGAGTGGCCAGTGAGGGGACTCAATACCTATAATCCTGCATGCTGGGAGGTCAAGGCCAGAGGATCGCTTGAACTCAGAAGTTTTAGACCAGTCTCAGCAAAAACAAGAACCTGTTTCTTTTCCTTTCTTTCTTTCTTTTTTTTTTGAGACAGAGTTTCACTATGTCACCCTCAGTAGAGTACTGTGGCATCATAGATCACAGCAAACTCATACTCTTGGACTTAAGTGATTCTCTTGCCTCAGCCTCCCAAGTAGCTGGGACTACAGGTGCCTGCCACAGTGCCTGGCTATTTCCTTTTTTGTTGTTGTTGTTGTTGCAGTTGTCATTGTTGTTTTAGCTGGCTCAGGCCGAGTTTGAACCCTCCAGCCTCGGTGTATGTGACTGGCACCATAACCATTGTGCTACGTCGCTGAGCCACAAGAACCCATTTGTACTAAAAATAAAAAAAAAAATTAGCTGAACATGGTGGTGCATGCCTGTAGTCCCAGATACTTGGGAGGCTGAGGCAAGAGGATCCCTTGAACCCAGGAGTTTGAGGTCACTGGGAACTATGATGACACCACGATATTCTAGGCTGGGCAACAGAGTGAGACTCTGTTTCAAAAAAGCAAAAATCAAAACCCCCCAAACAAACAAAGAGAACAATGAGAATGCAGAGCCTTGCAGATCAGTGTTCTCTCACATGGAAAGAAAACTTTTCAAAGCATACCTATTCATGGACAGTACTGCAAAGCCCCTGTGTCCCTATATGATTTAGAGGCAAAGTGACCACAAAAGGTGATCTCTATCTTGATGAACAGACTTCTCCCGAAAGAAGACTTGGATTGACTTTCTTTGATAGACTTCTGTCCCAGTCTTCAAGTTTGTTGGGGCTTATCACTCTGTATTAATTCATCAGAGTAGATCCAGGGAAGGTGATCTCAACATAGGCTGTGCATCTTGCCTTCTGCTTCATGTTAGAGCCTCACAGAAGCCTGCAGGAGAGGAGTATCTTCTGGAAAGATTTTATTTTGAATTCAGCTGAAAAGGGGGACTGCACAGAACATCCACATCAAAGGTGAGGATATATTACATTTTCTGCAAGGAATAAAGAATCTCTGTAATCAGCACATGTTCAGGAGAGCATTTGAGATAGGCTTTATCCTAGCACAAATATTCCTCCATGCTGAAGAGGCTGCCAGGACAGATGCCATGAATAAACGTGTTGCCTGGGCACTGGGCTTTTGGTTGTTTTCTAGCCACTAGTCATACTTAGGCTCTTGCCTTTGTGAGTGAACAGCTCCAGTTTGGAAGTAGTCAGACATGGGGTCAAGAGTTTTATTTATTTATTTATTGTGCTTTAAGAACTTATTATTTTTTTTATTAAGTCATAGCTGTGCACATTAATGCAATCATGGGGTACAATATGCTGGGTTTTTTTTTTTTTTTGAGACAAAGCCTCAAGCTGTGACCCTGGATAGAGTGCTATGGCATCACAGCTCACAGCAACCTCCAATTCCTGGGCTCAAGCAAGTCTCTTGCCTCCGCCTCCCAAGTAGCTGGGACTACTGGTGCCCGCCACAACGCCCGGCCATTTTTTGGTTGCAGCCGTCATTGTTGTTTGGCGGGCCCGGGGCCGGATTCGAACCCACCAGCTTAGGTGTACGTGGCTAGCGCCTTAACCCGTTGAGCCACAGGCGCCGAGCCACAATATGCTGGTTTTATATCCAATTTGAAATTTTTTTTTTTTTTTTTGAGACAGAGCCTCAAGCTGTCACCCTGGGTAGAGTGCTGTAGCATCACAGCTCACAGCAACCTCCAACTCCTGGGCTCAAGTGAGTCTACTGCCTCCGCCTCCCAAGTAGCTGGGACTACAGGCGCCCGCCACAACGCCTGGCCATTTTTTTGGTTGCAGCCGTCATTGTTGTTTGGTGGGCCTGGGCTGGATTTGAACCCGCCAGCTCAGGTGTACGTGGCTGACGCCTTAGCCCTTTGAGCCACAGGTGCAGAGCCAGCTGGTTTTATATACAATTTGAAATATTTTCATCAAACTGGTTAACATAGCTTTACTGGCATTTTCTTAGTTATTGTGTTAAGACATTTATATTTTACATTTAGTAAATTTCACACGCACCCTTGTAAGATGCACTGTAGGTGAGGGTTTTTATTTTGGTGTTGCTCTACCTGGTTCATTCAGGGATGAGCCCATTAACACCAGGTGCTAACCAAAGTCATCACCGTCCTTGGCAGGAAGCCATACGCCCGCTTTTTGGAAATGCATACATTCTTCTTCTCTCGTAGTCTGTGTCCAATGGACAGAGAGTACCTGGATGTGATGGTTGGGGAAATATAAGGAAGGAGTGGGGTAAGGATTAGCACTGTCATGTGCTATTAGCCACTTGTCTATGAGTCTTATCCCAGAAGAAAGTAGAGCAAGGATGGTCTCTTTCTCGGGGCCTGCTCTTAGGAACAGAAGGAAACCAAAGAAGCTTACACTGGAGCTTGACTCTGACATTTCAGGACTTTAAGGACTTTCAATGCTTCTTGGGCTGTTCATGGTAAATAAAGACTTAGTAAAAATGAAGCATTTTTAGGACACAGTTTCCCATGTGCCCAAGTTTTAGGCTAAATTCACTGGTAGGTGGATTATGCAGAGACTTTTGTGGTTTGAAATCCAAGTGGTATTATGAGAAAAACACATTCTTTGGAGTGAGATATATCTGGATTTAAATCCTAGCCCTGCACTCATCATCTGAGTAAGTTTGGGAAGTCACTTAACTTTGTCTATAAAATGAAGTAATACCTGTTTCATAGAGTTGTTAGGAAGATTATTATTTTTTTGTTTGGTGTTTTTGGTTGGTTTGTTTTTTAGAGACAGAGTCTCACTTTTTCACCAGTGAAAAAGTGGCATGATCATAGCTCACTGCAAGCTCCAACTCCTGGGCTCAAGCGACCTTCCTGCCTCAGCCTCTTGAGTAGTTGGGACTACAGACTCACGCCACCATGCTGAGCTAACCTACCTTATTTCCTTCCTTCCTTCCTTCCTTTTTCTGTCTCTCTTTTTTTTTTTTTTTTGACAGTTTCACTTTGTTGCCCTGAATAGAGTGCTATGGTGTCAATCTAGCTCACAGCAACCTCACACTCCTGGGTTCAAGCAATCCTCCTGCCTCAGCCTCATTAGTGCCTGAGACTAAAAGCATCTGCCACAATGCCTGGCTAATTTTTCTTTTAGTAGAGAAGAGTCTTGCTCTTGCTCAGGCTGGTGTTGAACTCCTGAATTCAAGCAATCTTCCTGCCTTGGCCTCCCCGGGTGATAGGATTACAGGCAGGTATAAGTCATCTTACCTGGCCCTGGGCTAAGTTTTTTTTTTAAAGACAGAGTTTCACTTTGTCACCCTCAGTAGAGTGCTATGGCGTCACAGCTCACAGCAACCTCCAGTTCTTGGACTTAGGTGATTCTCTTGCCTCAGCTTCCCGAGTAGTTGGGACTACAGGCGCCCACCACAACATCTGTCTATTTCTTTTTGTTACAGTTGGGTCGGGGCCGGGTTTGAACCTGTCACCCTTGGTATATGGGGATGGCGCCCTACTCACTGGGCCACAGGCACTGCCCATCCCTGGTCTAGATTTTTTAACTATGCTATGCTACCCAGGCTGTTCTTGAACTCCTAGCCTCAAGCAATCCTCCAGCCTCAGCCTTCCAGGGTGCTGGATTTACAGTCATGTGCCACCATGTCCAGTTAAGATTATTATTATTTTTTTTTTCTTTCTTTTTTTTTATTGTTGGAGATTCATTGAGGGTAAAAGAAACCAGGTTACACAGATTGCATTTGTTAGGTAAAGTTCCTCTTACAATCGTGTTTTGCCCCCAAAAGGTGGGGCAAACACCAAGACCCCACCCCCCTCGCTCCTTCCCTCTCTCTGCTCTTCCTTTCCCCACCCCTCCCTCATTCTTTCTCTGCTCTCCCCTTCCCTCATCCCTACCCTGTCATTAATTGTCATTAATTGTCTTCATATGGAGAAGCATGAATCCCAAGATTATTATTATTATTTATTTTATTTATTTATTTATTTTTTGAGACAGAGCCTCAAGCTGTCACCCTGGGTAGAGTGCCGTGGCTTCACAGCTCACAGCAACCTCCAATTCCTGGGCTCAAGCGAGTCTCTTGCCTCCACCTCCCAAGTAGCTGGGACTATAGGCACCTGCCACAACGCCCAGCCATTTTTTGGTTGCAGCTGTCGTTGTTGTTTGGCGGGCGCAGGCTGGATTTGAACCCACCAGCTCAGATGTACGCGGCTGGCACCTTAGCCTGCTGAGCCAATATTATTAGTTTTTAAAGAATAATTGCTACTTTGGGGACAACCTCAGTGGCTCATGCCTATAATCCTAGCACTATGTGAGGCCAAAGTGGATGGATCACCTGAACTCAGTAAGGAGTTCCAGACCAGCCTGAGCAAGTGTGAGACCTTATCTCTACTGAAAATAGAAAAACTAGCCAAGCATTGTGGCAGGTGCCTGTAGTCCCGACTATTTGGGAGGCTGAGGCAGGAGTTTGAGGTTGCTGTGAGCAATGATGCCACAACACTCTATTCAAGGTGACAAAAGTGAGTCTCTGTCTCAGAGAAAAAAAAAATTGCTACTTTGATTTGAATGTTTACTATGTGCCAGACACTATGCTAAACATTTTACATGTGTTAAATGTATTGTATTAAATGTGTAAACACATTTATATCAATTTATTGTTTAAATGGTATAATATTTGCAAAGAGCTTGGTACAGGGCAAGGTACACAATAGGTGCTCAGTAATTGGCAGCTAGTGCTATTGTTTTAGAGACATAAGGAGGGGCCTCTTGCTGTCTTCTTCCCCAGATAGTTGCCTAAACTGAGAAATGTGGCTCTAGAAAAGAGGATATGCTGGCATTCAAATTAATCCTAAAGTGTAAATAACTGATAACATAATCTGTCCCAAGAGTAGGTTTTGATAGGGGAAGGAGGTAAGGAAAGGCGAAGAGGCAGAGGTGGGAAAATAAGATAAACAATGAAGGCTGGGTGCCTGTGCTCAGTGGTTAGGGCGCCAGCCTCAAGCTCTGGGGCTGGTAGGTTTGAACCTGGCCCCGGCCTGCTAAAAAAAAAAAAATAGCCAGGTGTTTTGGAGGGCTCCTATAGTCCCAGCTACTTGGGAGGAAGAGGCAAGAGAATTGCTTGAGCCCAAGAGTTTGAGGTTGCTGTGAGCTACAACACCAAGACATTCTACTGAGAGTGACAAAGTGAGACTCTGTCTCAATAAAAAAAAGATAAACAATGAAGATAAACTCTGCTGGTTCTGCCTAAGTCATTCTCCCATAGTAGCCTTGGGGAGCTGTAGAAAAGGGGACTTTCTATACATTTGTTTTTTAGGTTTGGTCAAGTAGGGGATAAGGCCATAGACAGTGAATTTTGGAGAATGTCTGAGATCAGGAAGATGGAAGTCCCTGAGCCTGTGGAAACTTCTGTGAGGAGTGCTGGGAAAATGAGCAAAAACTGTCTCAGAGAGGTGTCTGGCCATTTCAGTACACATCCTTTTCCCTTGGTGGACAGTATTATCCAATAGTAGGGACCCTAAGACCTTCAGATGGGTTTATGGCTGGTGCGGGCTGTCCTTCAGATGCTTACCACAGGCCCAAACTGCGGCCAAGCTTCTTATAAAAATATCCTGGCTTTTCTGTTTTCATAACTTACAATGTTCTTCCAGGAAGCAAACACTTTCAAGGGCAACTAATAGAAAGCTTGTGGAATTCTCCAGCAAAGTAGTATAGAAGCAAAGTGAAATACTTCCGAGAAAGGGTTCTGGGGAGTTTATATGATGCATCTCCAAAGATCTTATTTATTTATTTATTTATTTATTTATTTATTTATTTATTTTTGAGACAGAGCCTCAAGCTGTCGCCCTGGGTAGAGTGCTGTAGCATCACAGCTCATAGCAACATCCAACTCCTGGGCTCAAGTGATTCTCCCGCCTCCACCTCTCAAGTAGCCGGGACTACAGATGCCCGCCACAATGCCCGTCTATTTTTTTGGTTGCAGCTGTCATTGTTGTTTGGTGGCCCAGGCTGGATTCGAACCTGCCAGCTCAGATGTATGTGGCTGGTGCCTTAGCTGCTTGAGCCACAGGCACTGAGCCAAGGATCTTATTAAAACAATAACAGTGGGCGGCGCCTGTGACTCAGTGAGTAGGGCACTGGCCCCATATAATGAGGGTGGAGAGTTCAAGCCAAGCCCCACCGAACTGCAAAAAAATAAATAAACAAACAAACAAACAAACAAACAAACAAAAAAAGGCGGGCATTGTGGTAGGTGCCTGTAGTCCCAGCTACTTGGGAGGCTGAGGCAGGAGAATCACCTAAGCCCATGAGTTGGAAGTTGCTGTGAGCTCTGTGACACCACGGCACTCTACTGAGGGCGATAAAGTGAGACTCTGTCTCTATAAAAAACAAACAAACAATAACAGCAACTGTCAACCCTGCCCCCAAGAATCTAGGCCCACAAAGGTCAAGACATAGTTATGTCTTTTTTTTTGAGACAGAGCCTCAAGCTCTCACCCTGGATGGAGTGCTGTAGCATCACAGCTCACAGCAAACTCTAGTTCCTGGGCTCAAGCGAGTCTTCTGCCTCTGCCTCCCAAGTAGCTGGGATTACAGGCACCCGCCACAACGCCTGGCCATTTTTTGGTTGCAGCCGTCATTGTTGTTTGGCAGGCCCGGGCTGGATTCGAACCTGCCAGCTCAGGTGTACGTGGCTGGCGCCTTAGCCCGTTGAGCCACAGGCGCCGAGCC
>CAUYRH010042810.1:0-11252 GCA_963574655.1 Perodicticus potto | reverse complement strand
GATGATTGTTGTGTCAAAATATTAAGCAATAATAAGAATAATAATGCAAAAAAAGTTACATTCACATTGTCAGATAAGAGTATATCTATTATAGAATGCTTTGACTCTGAGGTTCAGTATGGAGTCATCAGTTAACTTCTTTTATTATTTTTTTCCAAAGTCTCAAAAATAGACAACTAATCTTTATAAATAAAAGTAAAGGATAATTTCAAAAACAGATCATGCTAAAACTTACAGACGATAGAAAAAGAATAAATATCCAGATTAAGTAGAATGATTTTGAAGTATTTCTTCTTTTTCTATTGTTAATAAATTTTATCAATTAGAAATACAAGTCTGATTTACACTGACAGGGCCTGAACAATAAACTAATTAATTTCAGGAGTAAGTTCAGAAAATATAACCTCTATAAAGAATTTTGAAATAGGTTGAAACTTTTTGCTAATGAGACATAGGGATGGTATATATTCTTGGCATATAGAAGCATTGACAGAAATCAAAGTATTACCTAATTGGTTGACTGTTATTAAGTATTTATGAAACAAATGTCTTAATGGATCAAGTTGCTGTTTATTCACTTGTTATGGAAAAACTGATTATTTCAAAGTTTATAATGAAGAATAGCTTTTTTCAATGATCCATAGTGTTTACATAAAGAAAATGTGAAGGGTCAGGAGAAATCTTCTAAATACGGATCAAAATTGTTTTCACATAGTAAATGAGAAAATATCATGAATGTTACATTAATCAGGTGGATAAAAATATCTCCGATTGTAAGGGAAGCCCGCACACTGTACTCCAAGCCTGAATCATTGTACACAGTTATGACTCAATAAAAAATAATAAAAAAAAAAAAAAAAAAGAAAATGACAAGCTCCAGTTTTTAATTTCTCAGCTCTAATTGTTGTATAAAGCAATTGATGTTTAAGATGGCTTTAAAAGCTTTTCTCCTTTTCTGTAGGATTAAGTCAAATTTAATGCGAATCAGACATAAAATATAATCATACTGTTTGGAGAATTACAGTATGAGTTTGTAATCTGGTATTATTTCTTATGTAAAATTTACAATATTTTTGGGAATTAGGGAAATCCTAAGATTTTGAATGGAGAATATCATATGGCCCCAGGCAAAGATGGAAAGGAGCTTATACTATTTATGTGTGATACAGAGACCAAAGTCTGGGCATAGGTCTAAATAAAAGGGACATACCTTACACTGTCCAATCTTCATTTTTTTTTTTTTTTGAGACAGAGTCTCACTTTGTTGAGTGCCATGGTGTCATAGCTCACAGCAACCGTAAACTCTTGGGCTCAAGTGATACTCTTGCCTCAGCCTCCCAAGTAGCTGGGACTTCAGGCACCTGCCACAATGCCTGGCTATTTTTAGAGATGAGATCTCTCTCTGGCTCAGCTGGTCTTGAGCTTGTGAGCTTAACCATCTCGGCTTCCCCAATTTTTATTTTGAAAGAAACTCAATGCCAATCATGCCTGTTTACTTTTAGGAAAAGTAAAAATGATGCTTCTGCTAGTTCTGAAGTTTCAAAATATTCGTATACAACCAAATGTCCCCAACCTGGATTCCTGACTTTAAAAGAGAATACCTACTAGTATTGGGAATGATGTAGACTGTATACTTTTGCTATGGTTATGAGTAAACCCTTGCTAGGCTGAGTGTTGGCATAGGGTTTCTGTCCCTCCTGGGAAGAACACTTTTTTAAGCTGCCAAAAAGACCTTGTTTATTTGTTTAGTGCATGGTTTAAAAATTACATGTGATATGTATATCATGTTTAATTGAAATACAAAGATGTCATATTATACCCTGATCCTGATAAATAACATTATGCACTTTTCTTTTTTTTTTTTTTTTTTGGTTTGAACCTGCCACCTCCAATATCTGAATCTGACACCCTACTCCTTTGAGCCACAGGCGCTGCTCCATACGCTTTTTGTTTATACACTACAGCTAGTTGAAATGTCATCTCTTTTACAGCCATTTGCACCTCATTCAAATTAACCATAGTTTGATAAATTGTGATGCCATTCAATGTCAAAAATTGTTTCCAGGTCATCTATAAGGACCTTCTTTCTAGAAAAACTACAGAAATCTATCGTTTTAGCTCAGACTCATTAGAAACAGAGTATTGCAGGAGATATTAAGTGTAATGCTTAAGGTTATACAATTCCAGGGAAGTAAGAATTATGGAAAAACAAAGTGACACATAAGAGACAAAATTAGAAGTGTATTGTGTATTGCCGAGCTGCTTACTGCTTCCTGAGATATGGAGGAGAGCATAACCCACTGCTTAGTCATGTGAGATGCCCTGGGAAACCTGTACAAGAAATGCAAGTCTCAGAATGGTCTGTCGAAAAGAAAAAGGGAAAGAGATTAATCTGCCCGTTCTCTCTTATCTTCTCCCTCCCACCAGTTTGTAATTTACCTTACAGATAGCCAACTCTCTTAAGCATGAGTGTTTGTATGTCCCTTTTTGAAGTTTTTGGGGAAGCCAGATCTGAAATGCTGTGTAGCATAGTGCTGCATCTAATTATAAAGATATGGGAGGAGCCAGAGTTTTGGGGTTCTTTTAATTCGACTCCAGGCATAATAGGTATTGTGGAGACCAGGCGAGAACCAGTGGAAATGGTGATGATCTTTATTACTAGGATATGCCATTTTGGTGGTTCTTCCTACTAGCTGAAAGGAGAGAAATGGTAACCAAGTACCTATAAAGACAGGTAAGACTAAGAAAATGTTTCTGACAAATGTTGTTTATGGGATTTTTATTATAATTTAAAATAAATACATTTCTTCAAAATTAAGCCATACTTGTATGGGTTACCCAGATGGATGATCTCTCTCTGGTATACAAAAACAAAAAGAGAACATAGTGAAATTTATGGGATGCAGCAAAAACAATGTGTGAAGGAACATGTATCGCTGTATAAATCCACATTAAAAATAAATTCAGTAATAAAAGTGATAATGTCATTGTCAGTATTAATGAAACAAAAGAGATTATAAAAGAATACTATGAATAATTATATATTGATAAATTAGATGATCAAGATGAAATGGATAAAATCTTAGAAAGACACACATTTTGGAAACTGAATCAAGAAAAATAGAAAATGTAAATAGACTTATAATAAGCAGAGACAGAGCAATTGCAAGCATTCTAGAAAGAAAAACATAGGCCCAATTGGCTTCCCTGGTAAATTTTACTAATCATTTTACTAAGAGAGAGATATCAATCTTTCACAAGCCATTATAATAATCAGCAATATATAGTCATGGGTAGAACTGTTCTGAAATTATAAGCTAGACATTTTCCCTATATATATAGTTGTTCTCTGAGATAGTTGCAAAGACAACTCAATGCAATATTACATACACAGAGAAATATAAATATATAAACTCATATGCCATTTCATACACCTAACACACAAAGTCTCAACTCTGCAGATTCTGGCATGGATGTGGAGAGAAGGGAACACTTTACCACTGCTGGTGGGACTGCAAACTAATGCAATGTTTTTGGAAAGAAGTATGGAGAATCTATAAAGAACTCAAATTAGACCTCCCATTTGATCCTGCAATCCCATTACTAGGCATTTACTCAGAAGAAATAAAAATCATTGTATCATAAGGACATTCGCACTAGATTATTTATTGCAGCTCAATTTACAATTGTCAGTTTGCGGAAACAACCTAAATGCCCACCCACACAGGAATGGATTAACAAGCTGTGCTATATGTATATCATGGAAAACTATTCAGCCATTAAAAAGATGGAGACTTTATATCTTTTATATTAACCTGTATAGAGCTGGAACACATTCCTCTTAGTAAAGTATCCCAGGCATGAAGAAGCAAGAATCTAATGTATTCTATACTACTATGAAGCCATAGGCAATCTAATACATACCCACACAAGAGAAAATCTTAAATCAATTCAAGGTGGGGAGTGGGGGAACATGGAAATGGCAATAGGAAAGGTGGGGTGCTCTCATTTAAGGGAAACAATGTTATGGTGTATGCTACACCTCTTGGGGGCCAACACAATTATAAGAGGGCCTTTACCTAAGCAATGCGAACAGTGTAATCTAATTCTTTGTACCCCCTATTAACTTGAAAGAATAAAAAGAAAACAAAATAAAGATGCCAAAATTATAGACCTAAAAAATAAGGTAGTGGTCAATTTTAAGATATTTTATACATTTGCCATCTTTCCTTTTGAAGACTCAAATGGTAAAGATGATAAATTTTGGTGATTCTTGAAAATTGTTTCGCTTTCTTATACAGCTGAGAATAGTAAAGATTGTAGTGTAAGTTAATTTTATTATTGTTATACATTATACTATACTAAAATGTAGATAAATTTTCAATATTAATTTAGCTGATTTATCTATTATTTATTCCTATTTGTTCATAATGGGTAGGTTTTTGTTATCTTTTTTCCAATGGTAACAAAAAATATGAGATGCTGTCCATTCCTCTGTTCTAATGATGATTTCTCATGCTACTTTTGTTTTTTTTACTGTGATCTCTCTTTTAATTTAGAGACATGTGTAATGTTTTGCTTAGACTTTCTTAAATGACTGTACCAAATAATTTATATAGTATTTTAACTTACCAAAATCTACTTAAGGTAAAACTTTGAGAGAAAAAATTGGAAAGTTATTCATGAAAGACACATTGTACTTTACCCTTCTTGAATAATTGTTGGGGTAATATGGTTTGCCAAGACTCTAATTTAATGCATTTCATAGGAAATGGCATTAGATGTCAATGGTCAACCTTTTTGAAATACATTCATATATTTAGTTTTTTCCTTAGATTCTAGTTACCAAAAGACAGACTAATATGCAAATGTAATAACAACGAATCTTATATACTTCAATAATGCACAGGATACTATTAAGTTAATTATAATACCCTTGTTAAAAAACAATGTAGTTTTGTATAGGGAAAAGCAACCAGAATTCTGAAAAGATCTGCATATTTATTAGTCTATTATCAGTCCATAGTCTAACTACCATTGTCCAATCTTATATTTAGATTTTTATAACAAAAACATAAACAAAAATATCTAACTTTATATATCTTATTCATGTATTGTCATTATACACTGGTAGCTAACTTGCTTTTATACTCAATTTACTTTCAAAATATTTTGCTTGCATATGTCTTAATCCATTGTAACTTCTCGGAATAGCAAAATTGTTTCAGTGGCTATTTTTCATGCAATCCATTGACTGGATATATGATAACCTAAATATGTGATTCTATTCTTTGTTAGCTGCTGTTTACCTAAATTTTGCGGCACATTGATTATGAGCTTTATGGTAAAATAATATTGATTATAATCACAAAACTGGCAATGCTAAGATTTGTTCACTTCATTCAAAATATATATGACAACTCATATTTATGACAGTAATACCAAATACAATTGCTGACATAATTGAGAAAATGTATATGCATTGCCTGATCTAAAGTAAGAAACAAGTAATTATTACTTGTAATCCAATTACTCATTAATTGATAAATCTGTTAACAATAGATGTTATTACTATCTGAAACTTTATTTCTCAAATTTTATATAGAATGAATTTTGTACATTTTTCTGCAACCCTGTAGTTGACTAAACAATTCTAAAATCAAAGCAAGAATATGGTCAGTTTAGATGGTTTTAATCCAAGACCTGATTGTCAGATCACACACAGTATAAGGAAGGACCAATGAAAATTTAGGGAGAAAAAAAGGACTCATTGTACTGTGGGCTCAATCTTCACTATTTTGAAAGATTTATCTTGTAGGAATAATATGACTTAATACAAACTATGTTACATTTTCTTTTAGTTTCTGAAATGCTCTGATTATTTCCCCCTGGCTACATAGAGGTAGAATTCCAACATGAATTGTCAGTTAATATATGACTCTAATTGAATATTCCACGATTATTCTATCTAAACTTAGCTCTTCCAGTAAGGGATAAAAGTGTCATGTATGTAAGTAATACTTTAGATTTAAAATTTTCCCCAAGTCTGTCTTCTCTCTCAGTGTTTCAGAATCTTGAGATAAAACAAAATGTAATTGCCTAGAACCAAAGCCAAAGCCTGCTAGCAAAATACAGAACAAACAAGTTATTCATATTGGTTTTAATTGCTTTATTTAGTAGAAAAGTTGCATTATCCTTTCAGGTTTCACTCAGTTAATTCTATACCTTTGTATATTCTCAATTTTAAAAAGGTTGGTATAGACTCTAAGTTATATTCTATTGTAATATATTATGTAAACTTAGAAGGCTACATTAAGCTTTTAAAATTATATAAACTATTTTTTGCAGTAATTATCTATTATAGAAAATCTAATAGAAAAAATATTTTCGCAATGGTCCATGTATTGGGAAGATGGGGAGCAGTGCACATTTGTAAAAAATGTAAAAAATTATTCACTAAGTACTTTGTATTAAATGATTAGTAAGTCAGTCTGCTGATAACTGTTTATTCTCTCTCCGAAATATTTGGTTAGATTAGTCGCCTCCAGCCTTCTTGACACTAGGGACTGGTTTCACGGAAGACAATTTTTTTCACACACTGCAGCTGGAGGCTGGGACTGGTTTGGTAGGAGTCTGCAAGGATTAATTATGGTCTCTGAGTAGTCAAAACTCTATGGTAATGATAATCTACATTTGCAGCCACTTCCCAGTGGTAGCACCTTCCCTTCAGCTGTACCTCAGATCATCAGCCATTAGATCCTCATAAGGAGCACACAACCTAGATCTCATGCCTATGCAGTTTATGGTAGGGTTTATGTTCCTATGAGAATCTAATGCCACCGCCGATCTCACAGAAGGTGGAGCTCAGGCAGGGATACAGGTGATGGGAAGCAGTTATAAATACAAGAGGAGCTTTGCCTTCTCACCCAACATAGACAGGTACCAGTCCACAACCTGGGTTGGGGTTTACAGGATTAGATGACTTGCATCATTATATATGAAGGTCACTATGAAAGTTTTGAGATAGAATATGTTATGGTCTATTATTTCACTCCAAGAAATACAGTCAACAGTGGCATCCTTTTTGATTTCCCTGGGCAAGTTTCAACTTGCTTGGCTTACTACTATTTCTGGGAGGGCTTTATGTGTTTCCACATGCACAGCATTTAGTCAGAATCAGCTATGGATCTGGGAGGAGAGCATTTTCATGTGATGATTTTCTATAATTATAAAAGTGCATTAAACAAGTCTGAAAGTCTTGAGCATTTTCAAATGACTTTTGGAGACCTTAAAGGAAAATTTGGGGTGGCTTCAAAAATTTAGAGAGGGTAAAATTGACTGAGAGGTTGAAAAAGAAGGAGAAGAATAGGTGTCAGAACTGCAGTGGCTAAGGAAAACATCATCACTATGGCAAAAATGGCTTGCAGGAACAGTCAAGTGACATTTAAGTATGTTGAAGCAGGACTACAGATTGGATCTCTGGCAGTGTCCAAAATTCTGCATGATTGGCTTGGCAAGTGTAGCACAGTGATTACTGCGAAGGCCATATACACTGAGGCTGGTGAGTTGGAACCTGGCCTGGCCACCTATACAACAATGACAACTGCAACAAAAAAAATAACTGGGCATTGTGACAGGCACCTGTGGTCCCAGCTACTTGGGAGGCTGAGGCAAGAGAATCATTTAAGCCCAAGAGTTTGCGGTTGCTGCGAGCAATGACATAACAGCACTCTACCCAGGGTGACAAAGTAAAACTGTCTAAAAAACAAATCCTGCATGATTATCTTGGAGTCATGAAAGTTTCATCTCAATAGGTGCCTCAGACATTGACAGATAAGCAAAACCCATCCGTGTTGAATGGTGTGAAGAAATGCTGGTCAGATTCCTTGGAAGCAAGTTGACATGCCTTTTCTGACACTGTTACAGGTGATGAAACTTGGATTTACCAGTTTGATGGAGAGTGAAGTGTGAGTCAACAACGTGGGTTTTTCTTGATGGAAATCAACCAGTAAAAGTAAGTAACCCCAATGTGTGCCAACTTTCTTCTCCATAAGTGCTAATATTGCAACTGTTTATCTAGGAACAAAGGACTGTTATTGCTCCGTGGTAAACAACAGTTGCCTAGAAAAAGTTTTCAGGAAGGTTAAGGAATGGCCAAAGACAAGACTGTGGGGGCCATCTTGCACCGTGACAAAAAGTCTGCCCACACAACCAACATCACCATTCAGTTCTCAGATTTTAAACCTGAGTCATCCTCCCTACAACTCTTACCTTCCCTGTGTGATTACTTCCCAATTCTTACAGTCAAAAATCACATGTACAGAAGAAGGTTCTCCAGCCCTGAATTAGCTGTACAAGCCTACAAAAGTGAGCTTAGTACAGTTGAAGAAATAGTTTTGTGAGAATGCAACAATTCATAGAATGTGTTGTCAATTATTTTGAAAAGATATAGTAATCAAAATTGTTTCTTAACTTTTCGGAATCTGAAAGTGCTGATAGAGTCCCTCGTAATGGAAATATAACCATCATTGTAATGCCATTTAGTGATCTTATTTTTATATATCATAGTTATTTGGTTTCTTAACAAAAACTCTTCAAAATATCCTAAGTTTTTCAACCCACTTTAAATAATATTTCACACTTTTTGTAATAATAGCATGAATTGTGTACAAATTTTCTTAGAAGTAGTGCTGAATGATTATGTCAAATTCATTGCCCTTTAACATATCATTTCATAGTTTAAAAATTCTATTATCTCTGATCTAAAATCAAGCTTCAGTATTGTGTATATTGATGACTGTTCACAATTTCTTTTTTATTTGGCAGTGGTTCTATTAATTCTTCCTTTGTGTTTTCTTACCGTCTAGATTCAGTGAGATACTAAACCATAATCATGTTCAATAAAGTAAGTAAAATGCAAAACTATTTTCCTGAAGAATTTTATTTTAGTGTAATCGTCCAAATATAGTTCTTCATTCTGAATTCATTAAGCAATTTTTATGACTAGTAACGCTCCATTTGGTAAAATAAAGTACAAGATTTTCAGCATATAGATATGTCATTCATTTGTGGTTTTTTGGATAGAAGAGTATTATCTAAATAATGTCTCCTTGATGTACTTCTTTTTTAAGGGACAAGGTAAAAGACTATGAAAGCTCCTGGTACAGCACTACCGTGACTACTGCTGCAAATATAGCAACTTGGTGTTCCCCTTAGGTTCGAACAGACCTAGTTCTACTTGCTTATAAACCATCACTACTTTTGGTGTCATTTGTGTGATAGTTTCCTTAGAGTTAAAAGGAAGAATTAGATTCATCTAAATTTGGTACATGATCTCATTTTTGAAAAATTCTTTGAGCTGCTCTAAATGGAAGTTATTCTGAAATTAAAATTCTTTACAAACTTACATTTCCCACTTTTGTCTTCAGAAAGAAATTTCTTTTTCATTTGTATAAATTTATGTTTTACAGGTGCAGTTTTACTACATGCCTACATTGTGTGGTGGTCAAATCAGAACAAATGGTAATTTACATAATGCAGGTGATTTTCATTGACATGTATTTGTTGCATTTTCTATACAGTTATATTTAATTATTATTTTTAAACAGAACAAACTTAGAGTTTTATGTTTTTAAGCTATCAAGAGAGTACTTTTAAAACAATTAATTAATTTCATTTACTGAAATAACTGAATACTTTCTTTTCCTTATATCTTCTGATTTTCTTTCTATTTTTAGTATTACCTTCCCTCCAAGCTGATCATCAGTGTGGGGTTATGGTTCTTTTTTTCATTTGTTTTGCTGTCTGGTAAATATTTATGCCAGGTATAAATGGCAATCATTTCATTTATTTTTTAGTCCATATTAATTTAAGGATAACATTTTGATCATTCATGTATAATCAAAAATATCATAGTTTTAAGTGTTCTTTTAAAACATTTATGCCACTTACCAGCTTTATGTATCCTTACTCATTGCTAGAAGAAGGATAGGTAGTAGAATTTATATAAAATATTTTTTTTTATGGATATAGAAAAAATTTAGTTTCATATTCAGGAAAATTTCCAACATAGGCAATAGTAGATAGAATAGTATGATGAAGTTCTTTGTACCCATCACTAAATTTTAATAATTATCAACCTGTGACTACTTGGCCAATATGTTTCATCTCTATCTCCATTTATTTCTTTTCTTCTGATACTATTTTGAAGCAAATCCAAGATAAACCATTTTAACTATAAACCACTCAACATTTCTTTTAATGAATAACAGTTCTTCCTTAAAAAGTAACATAACCATAATATTAAATCGCCTAAAGGAAATTGACAATAATTCATTTATTTATTTATTTTTCATGACAAAATGATCATCATCTTTATTCATCAGAGAAATACAAATCAAAACAACTTTGAGATATCACCTAACCCCAGTAGGATTAGCCCACATTACAAAATCCCAAAACTGCAAATGTGGCCCTGTTTTACTTTCAGTAGAGATGGGGTCTGGCTCTTGCTCAGGCTACTCTCAAACTCCAGAGATCAAGCAATCTACCCATCTTGGTCTCCCAGAGTGGGAGGATCACAGGTGTGAGTCACTGTTCCTGGCCAGTCACAGACTTAAAAACAATCTGTAAACAAATCCAAATCCTCATTTGATTAAGTCAATTAGACAAACTATAACTGGTTTTATCAAGGAGAGAAATTACTAAACTATACACTTAAAGGGAGTTTTAATGGAAAATTTCAAATTATAGCCATAGTTTTTAAATTAATGTAAGTAGAAAAAGTACAGATATAGAAGAAAGAAAAGGGGAAATATTTGTTTATTGTTTTTTTGGAATATCTAAGTTTATATTAATGTGCGAGGTTTTCTTGTTTAATGTTTTATACTTTATTCCTTAATATTAACATATTAAGAATGAAAATTTTTCCTAAATACTGATTTATGGGTGACATTTCTAAGTGGCACACAAAAAGTTCAGTTTCACAAAGAGGAATATTCAGGGATCTATTTTAATGCAAGTTTAATCATCATTTCAACCAAAATGCAATAATAATTTGATAAGGTACATACATATAAAACCAATATATCCTGAATTATGAAAGAGGTTCGATGGGACTGTAACTCAAATCTATCCCTCTAAATACTAATTCTCTATTGGTAAAATTTTACCCAATATGTTTCTTTTCACATGGCCCTTTTTGAGCCAATTAAACAGATTTTTGTTTCATTTTGATTTATGCTGAATGCAAC